>VYZT01039031.1:18159-53658 GCA_013400735.1 Pomatostomus ruficeps
TTTTGTGAAGTCAATGCTTTGTCAATCTGTACTTTTAGGTTCAGGACAATCTTGCTGTCACTTAGTAGCTGATTCCTAATAGCACTGAAGTTTATTTATTTGATGCAATTGGAGATGAATAAGTCTATGCTTTAACTTATAAAACCAGTATAAATTCTATAATATTTTACTCTGTTCACCTAAAGGTTCCATTTCCGTGTATGTAACCCTAGCACATAATTTTCAGAATTAGGTGCCTGCTCTACACCCATCTTCACTGTACAGAAAATAATGTGTTAAAGGGTTTTGTAATCGCAGCAAGTAAGGTTAAGATCACAGTCTAAATTTTACCTGTCCCAGTAATATGTTTCTCAGCTCAGAACATGTTATTTCACACTCCTTTCTATCCCCTGTCATCGAAATGAAGTCTCTCTCTCAGCCTCAAAATCCTTCTCTTGATGGAGCAACTTCACCACACTTCCCCATCTTATCTATGTTAGTTCCTTAATGTTTATTTCCCAGAGGAGGAAGATTGTACTTACAGTATTATGTTCTCATAATGCTGCATCCTGAGGTTTTCTCCAATCACAAAATTACAAGCCATTTTTCTGTAAGGGTTGTTTAGTACCTTTCTTCACAACTCAGTTCTCAAATTCCTTTATATGTTTCATATTTAATTCCAGTATCACTAGCAAGAATCATGCATTTAATGTTTCTGCCATATTGAGTCCCTTTTCTCTTTCTGATTTCATGATTCTAAACTTGATTTGCCTACATTAACATTCTCCTCTATTCCCTGCTACTCCAAAGATTTGGTAACCATGCCATCCCTTCCTTTGCCTGCCAAAATGTAACAACAAAAGTTGAAACCAAGGAACTGAAAAAGAGAGGTAAGAAAAAGCATCACACATATTATTAAGGATAAAACCATATTCTACTAACAACTTACTATTTTTCCTTTACATAAAAAAAAAAAATAAATAAAATACTGAATGTGACCTGAGAAGCTACAAAATCAAAATTGAAAATTACACAAATACGCCTTGGCAGAAGAGAGTTCAAGGAATTCCATCAAAAGGCAAAAATCCAAACCACAACAGCACTCTATGATGGTAAGAGGGATATACCTATAAGTGGCAGCACATGTGTTAGCCCTTAGCTGATAGGTGTGCAGGGCTGCTTAGCCATTATAATCCCATGTTGGGTTCTTTATTTTCATCTACCCTTAAGAGTGAGGGAGGGAAAAGGGGATAATGACAAATTTAGAACAATGCAACAAAAAAAAATATACCATTTTTCACAGAGCTCATCAAAAATCCAAATACCAGCATCTCATATAGGCCAAGCTATTCTACACTCAAGCTATGAAACACTGTGACCTGCTACTCCACAAGAAATTCCAGTGGATAAAGAACTTTTGTAGAAAAAAATGTGCTCCCAGTGTGGGTGAGAGTATTGCAGTCTGGTCCTTGGTGTATTAGAATATATTGAGCAGACTGAGGACACCACCTGTTCATTCTATGTAGAAATTGACTAATGACTATGGTCAACTTTATCAGCGTAAATTTTAATGGAAAATGCTAGGATTCAAATTCAATTTTGCTTGCAGGCCTCTTGTACGGTCAGTAGAGTGATTAAGTGATACTGGTTAGAAACTCTAAATCAGTGTAATCTTTAATATTTCTGTATCACACTGTATGTTTCCATCTATACTACTTTAAAAATAATGGACTACAAATAAACATTACAGAGAAGAATGAAACAGAGAGATAGCATATGACTATGTAATATTAAATAAAAGAGATCCACAGCTATTTATAAACTCAGAAAAACTGCACACTTTTTAATGGAGAAATACAGAACATTCCCCAAAGACTCCATTAAACTAAGTCCCCTAAGGCACTGCAAAACTAAATATTTTTGTACAGCACTTCATAGTCAGAGCTGTACAGTATGTGAAAATAGACCTCGGGGCAGTAACACACATCACCAAATTCCCCTCTGTGAGAGCAGGTTGGAATTGTGCTATCTGGCATACACATAAAACAGAATGATCACTATTATATTCAGAATTGAAGCCATGATTTTTTTTTAATTTTTTAAAGTTGCTTTCAAGATGTTGAGGCTGGTTTTATAAGTGATTGTCAGCATCAGTAATCTCATATCAAAAGGGCTGTGTTTAGCTCTGACACTGGAAAAGGAAAATTTGATGGACATAATGTTTGTGGGGTGGTGTGCAAAGAAATGCAGATCTTTGTTGTTCTGTTCCTACAGTCAGCTATAAAAACAAGTCTGAAGAAGCTTTGTAACTGCAGAAGCATCATACATATTAATCAGACTGAATCAATAACAACCTAATCCTTCTTTCCTTTAAGAAATGGTAAAGATCCCATAGTTTTCAGTCACAGCTCAGTGTAGGCTTTTTAAACATAATGAGTGAAAAGACTTTGAAAGTGAAGGTGAGATTTACTGTATGTCTTCTTACACAAAAAAATAAGGCTGTTTACTCTTTGCAGAATAGACCTTATAGAAATGTCAACAAGACAGAAAAGGAATTTTATATTTGTTGCGAAATATGTGAACAAATTGCATCTCTGAAAATAAAGAGGTGTTGTGGGTGGGACTGTTTTCTGGTTTCTTTACCAAAGGATTATCTCCTGTGCTATGGAGTTCTTGCTCTTTAATGTTTTATGTGTCGAATCACCTTGAGGTCTGTAAGCTGTTCTTTGCCCAGTTTCAGTAAAATAATGACAGAAATTAAATAAGATGATCCTACCTAGAGTGTGAATGTAATGATACATCCAGCTTACTTAGATCTATTTAGAGACGAGTTTTGTAGGAGAATAGCCTGTAAGTAAGGATTTATTCTGATCCATCTTCCTTTTCCTTCAAGCTATCAGCATGGAAAACATCCTGGAAAGAAGCCATTCTTTTGAGGTCTGATGTCCTTTTTTTCCCTGTCCATGGTTTGTTGGTTTGTTTCCTTTTGCTTTTAGGCTTTGGATCAGACTGTAATATTACATCTGTTTGGACAACAAACTTAGCTGATTGAATTAGAATACTGGTATAAGGCCACTTAATATAGCCTTCCTCCAAAAATTTAGTGCCTTTAAGTAGTCATATATGTCAAGCTACATACATACACAGGAAGGCCTTAGGAGTCCTGATTTGATTTTATGTTTAACTGTTAATTTTTGGATTGAAAAAGCTATCTCTAGAGATGTCAACAAACTAAAAAGGACTAAGCTTATGGACTGTTAAAGCAGGGGTTTTTTTAAGCAGATGAAAGAAGTTAACATAAAAATGGTCAAGCTGGATCAGAAAAAATGTTATCGTATCCACAGACTCTGTCTATGGTAGTAGACAAAAGCAGATGTCAGAGACAGACCTAAGAACATGACAAGTGCTACATTATACATTCCTAGTATAGCCGCTAGCAAAGTTCAGGAATCCCAGGTTAGAGAGGCAGTTGTTACTTTATAAGCTGGTGAGGAATTTTTCTTTGATTAATCCATTCAATTAATTTCAAAAATCTACATCATGATTTTAGCATTCACAGTGTATCATGTCAAAGAATTTTATACAAACTTGTTCTGGATCAGCTTAATTTCACACAAGTTCTTTCTGATTTTTGGAAAGGCAGTTAAAAAATCTTGAGTAGCTCTTTCATGTCCCTTAGGATTCTAGAGGCTTTGCTCACATTCTTTTTGTAACCATTTTTTCCAAGATAAACTATGTCTTCCCCTTAGCAACTCCTCACACTGAAGCCACTCGGTCTGTTTAGCTACCCTTGCCCTCCTTGTCTGAGGAAGCGGGAATACAAACAGTACCCAAGATGCAGACATTGGTTTTTTCACAGTGATAGAATGCCATTTTCTTGTTTATTTCTTCCTCGCTTTTTGTGATTCAGTTTACTTTGCTGGTTGCTGCTTGGCAGTATATATTTCCATTGAAATACTTTAATTATTTTTCCTAAATGGAATCTTTATTTCATGTATATTTAGTCTAGTATTATATCTAGATATTTAAGAATTTTTCACATTTTTTATCAATTGACACTGAATTTTACATACCATTTTTATTCTCCAGTTATTAAGTTATTATTCATTATCATGGAATCCTTTTAAAACTCTCAAAAACTGGGCTTTCTAATAACTTAGCAGCACCACCAAATTGCTAACTGATGTTTTATTTCCTTTTCAATGATATTTGTAATTTCATTCCTTCGTTCTTTTAGCTTTGATATACAATGGATCTGTAAATCAAGCATTACATTTTATATTAAGCCAATACAGAGTTTCATATTAACAATGGATTTGGTGATTTTTTTTATCACCCCATGTTTAAGGAATGGAGGCTTCTTCAGTTCCCTTATATTGCAGGTTTCCCATATCAACTTCTTAGTAAATTATTAGCACCTTTTAAATGCATTAGCTGAGTTTATACCAATTTAACACAAAATAAAGTCTTCAAAATAAGCTTCTTTATATGCTTGTCAGAAAATGGCCATCAGAAATTCATGTTCTTAAAATGTTAGGTAGAAATCCTTCAATAAAGTCTGAAGTGAGATTATTATTATGCAGAATAAAAAGATGAGTTAGAATAATACCTGGGTTCTAATATATGAATAATGTTCCAAAATCTACTTGAGTAGGAAGGAAAAGAGGTGTGGAAGAAATGTGATTATTTTCAATGGCTCGTAACTCATCAAGCATATTGGTCCAACTCTAAGTCCATGAAGAGACAAAACAGAAGAGAAATATCTAAATCTTAATTCCTGTAGTGTTGTGCCTTCAGAGCACATAAGTGATGGGAATTAATGTCTGCACTGAATGCAGTCAAGACTCCTCAGTAATGAGTAATTAGTACTAAACCATACTGCATTAAGAACCATTAGAGGCTAATATTTCTCTTTAGCCCAGTTTTATTGGGAAATTTCTTTCAGATTAATTTGTTCTGTTCACAGAGAAAAACAAACAAAAACCCCAACAACTACAGCTGATGAAATAGATTAAANAAAAAAAAAGAAAAAAAAAAAAAAAAAAAAAGAAAAAAATGAGAAAGAGGCACAAATTACTTTCTTTATTATTTTTGTGCTAGTTGCCTTAAAGAAAGCACCAGTGGAAATCTTTAGAGATAGAAGGGTCAGTGGAAGGGGGAAAAAGGTGGGCGAATGACTGATTGCCTTGTTCACATGCTGTTAACAGAGCTGTGCGAACAGATAAAGACACCCTGAACTGGGTAGGTACCTCTCCTTGCAGAAGAAGTCAGGAAAAAAGCTATAATGTCCTGATTCACCATTTCCTCTCATCACAGCAAAGTTATTAACCCTTTCCTTTGGCACTTTGAAAAAAGCCACAATACAGTGAGACAACTTAATATTTTAAAATCAGGTATGAGCTACATGATTGTGGAGACTCATTTTATTTTCATCTCTCAAATTTGATACAAATCAAATTTATTACAAGTTTGTTGTGCCTCCCTTTTTGAATTTTTCATTACTGAAGCTTCTCAGGTGCTAAAACAGCAATAAATTCTCCTGGGTTTGTGTAATTGTGACAGATTGTAAATTCCATAGTGTCTTTCAGTAGAATATCAAAGCATGAACATAAAGTATGCATTTGTGATTATTACTTTCTAGTGATGGTGACATTTTAAAAAGTCTTTGGTGGCTATCAGGGGATAAACTGACGTACACTGTCAGAGTAGTTCACCAGTTGAAAAGGACTATCTCTCTTTAACCTTACCACCCTTTAACAGACAAAAACTTCATAAGAGGATCTTTAAGACCAGAAAAGTCTGGCTGTGAAACCATCCTATCAAACAACTGAGGTCTTTGTGCCAGTGCCAATGTTCCACTTCAGCAAGCCAATACCTGCTGATAATGTCTCTTTTTGGAAGAAGGAACTCTCTGTCCTAGACCCACTAGGATCTTTATTTTGAGTAAATACAAAGTTTTGAAGAATCTTAATTGGGTACCCTAAATTTTTCCGTAGTACACATGGATGCTCTCCACTGAACCATGAATTTAGATTTTAATTTCTCTCCCCTTAAATATGTATTGTTTTGATATCTACTGTCACTAGGTTGAATACTTCCATAAACTACATTACAGTGAATATGTGTGTATCCATACACTATATATACCATGCACTGTACTTATTATATATATATATATATATATAAAGTTCTGCAAATCGGAAATACAGACAAGAAAGTAAAACTATATGCTATACTGCAAATGCGGGTTTTTTTAACAATTAGAGGATCCTGAGTAACCAAAGGAGGATAAAAATGTGTGAAAAGGATGATTGATATTTTCAAATATTCCTGAGCAATTCAAAAGCCTAAGATTTATTTTCAAGTGTGGATAAATGGGATTTTGAAATTTTCTAGACTATTTTTATTGTCACTATCATTGCTTTAGTAGCGGAAAATGAGAAATTACTAGTCCCGATGTCTAACGTTCACAAAAACTGGTGTGAAACTTTATTTTAAAAAAAAAAAAAAGACATTCTTCTTGTGCTACTTTTCAAAGTCATCTTTTTATTCACTAAGCCTCAAAAACAGAAAATTGACTTACATTAAACGTATTACCTATGTCCAATAAAAAGTAGAACCTTGAGTTAAGTTTCTCTTAATGTAGGTTTTGTACCTCATACTTTCTCTTAATGTAGGTTTTCACTTGTCCTAGTGTGGATTTACTAGACAACTTCACTTCTAACTCCCTGTATTTCAGTCTTAACTGAATCTGGATTTTACCTAGAGAAAAGAGAGAGTATGTACTGTAAGTTCAATAAAATCTCCTTTTATTTTTCAAAATTTGAAGGCAGCCCTTTTCATCAGTTGTACTGAAATGGGTCCATTCTTCCTGGCGAAAGATGTTTGGAGAAAATAGATGATGCCCTTCTTGTGTAGTGAATTCCAACACCCAAGCACGTATCTAAGCATCCAGAATTGGGTAGAGTGTCCTCCTGAAGGGTCAGCCTCTCTTCTCAGGATATAGAGGAAGGTAGGAAAAGTGCTGAATAGCTGACATTTACAAGCATCCTGTTAGGTGAGATAAGTAATTCCTGTCAGTCTGTGCCAAGTGGATCACTGCAGGAAAACATATCTCTGAAAGGCTTCCTTCCATGGTTGCCTCAATGGATTTAGACTAGAGTCAAATTAGCAGCTGCTTTTCAGCTTGTAGTGTTTGTTCAGGCAGGATTTTCATAATGGAAAGTATTTCCTATTCTGCTCTCATACTCGGATGAATTATCTTCCTGATTTTCTGAAATTGAAAATTAAGGTTAAGCATCAGCTTGGATTACCCTAAGTGACACAGGCAATTGAGAAAATAGTAGGTTATTTGGTGTTATCTTTCTCTCTGTGGTATCTGAAAGAACCACATTTTGAGGTACAATTCTCAATTAATTCAGAAATGTGTATTTTTCAGGAACTGTTCTGACATATTTCATGTTTTCCTGTCACCTGAGAATGCAGAACACTTAGACTATAAACTAAAATATGATTTCCAATTTTTTTTCCACATTTCTTTAAGTCAGTTGGAGCATATGCCAAATGCTCCTGTTGACTAAAAGGAAGTCTTCATTGAAGTGAAAGATCAATGGCTTTGTATCTATTAACTTTTCTGTACCTATTCTTTTTAAACAAAATGATCTGCAAATATTAATATGACTTCTTCAGGAAATGGATGTTCATTCTTTATTCCTATTATTTTGGTCTATGCTTGTTTTCTTTTTTACCATGGTAGCACACTAATGTAAAGAAGTCTATCAATGGCACACACGTTCCATATAACAAAGAAACAGTATCTAATCCAGTTTATTTCTGCTAGATTCAGTGACTTATTTACACACTTATCCTAAGCCACTGAAAAAGTTACACAACCTGTTGTATATTGCTAGGACCTCTAAACTAACTCAACACTTTTAAACAAGTAATATTGTTTATTGGATCTTTTGACATTTATGTTCCAGAATAACTGATCTCTGAGGGTATTTGGATCCTCCACAAACTTAAATTTTCAGTTTTTGTTATTTTTATTGTATTTTAAAGAATGGATAGAATAATATTATGAATGGCATAATCACAGAATAGCATGTGCTTTGCAATACATATTATCATGTGTTATGACATACTTATTGATAGCTACTGACAGGAGGAAAAGAAATGTGATAATACTACCTGAAAATGTAATGGTTAAATCTTCTCTCAACAATACCTAGGAGATACCTGTTGATTTATTTTGCCTGACATTTTAGGGGAATGTGGCCCTAATTCTTCATCGAGCATTTATTCCAGACTAGAATTATACCCAGTCTACCATATACGTTAGTTGTCATGTAGCAAAAGCTTCAGAGCTTATATTTTATTCCTTTGCAATCTGAAAGGGTGGAATTAAGTTATGATAATAATTAAAAATGCTATGAAGAACTATTATACTAGGACAGAAATATTGCATGCCAGCTTCATTCAGAATAAATAAAAGTTAAGTTATTAAGAATTGAATTTAGTAAACACTGGCTTTGTTTTTGTACATTAAATTCACTTTTCCAAAAGAGACAGCCTACATATGGTTACTGCGTAATAAATGTTCTCCTAATAGAGAGGTATAATAACTTGTATTCTTAAGTACTTACAAAAATAATTATGTGATCTGATTAAAAATTTTATATACGTAAATGTGAAGATATCAAAGACTTATTTTAAACAGACTTAAAAGAAAAACAGTAGAGAAGCACATTCCTTTGATTTCCTTCTGGGCTCAGTTCTGCACTGCCTTACATGCCTTTAATCTGTAATAGTTGTAGTACAGACTTCTGCAGCAGCAAGGTAGCCCCCAACAACTTCTGTCAGTTATGAGAGGATAAAGCTGAGTTTAAAACCATTGGGGAAAAAAAGGTTAAGTGACAGAGTGAAAAAACAGCTATTGCGTATGCACTCTGCTGCTTACTGACAGATTCTAAGGCTGCATCTGAGAAGTGGAAAGCACAAGGAAGTTTATGATGAGTTTCTTTCCTTTCCTCTTTTTTGTTTTCCAGCTTTTTAGTCTATATATAGGTGGGGAAGAAAGCACTTGTGTTCTTTCAAGGCAAAGGATATGCATTTGTGTACTGAGCTCTGTTTTTCACTAGCACTGAAAAACAAAATTAAAAGATTTCCTAAAAGATGTGTTCCAACACAAAGAGGAATTCAATCACAGGAACACAAAGACCTCATTACATGAGACTGACTGATGGAAGCAATGCACCTAACATCCCTCACAATTTACAAATGTGAAACTGAGGCAGATTCACAAAGGACCATTTCTGCCACACACTGTTGCACAGATATCTACAAAGTTTTCATAACTACAAGAGATTTTTTCAAAATTGTAAATCTCAGTGTCAAAAAGACCCATTACAGCCACCTAACTCAATGTCAAAAAAAGCATGCAGCTTTTCTCACTGAAATTTGTGGAGAACTTGTGGGTGATGAAGCATTCTTCCTGTATGTAGTACCTATATGCTTAAGCAGTTTTTTCAGCACTGTGGAAAGAGTTTCACATTTTTAAACCTAATGCAAAGTCTGCTGGGACCACAGAAGGTAAATGCACAGGTCTACATCAGAGTCAGTTATTTTGCTCTCTTCACAGCAGCTAATGAACATAAATATATACTCTGATGGCAGCTTATCTCATGCCCAAAGAAATATCTAAAAACTGTTATATGAATCAGACTTGGAAATGCCTCTTTCTTTTCATCAGCTGTAAAAGGGGGTCAGGATAAATAGTTCAGATATATACATCCACACTCTACACATCAAAAGTCAGATGAAATAAAATCCTCCCAGAGAATTTTTTTGCAGACTGTAACTGGATTTCATTTGAATCTGTCTTTGCATGGTTACTGTATAAGATAGGACTTCACAACACAACAAATGTAATAATTGTCTATATATTGAAAATATAAAAGGTCACCTATAACTTTGGGAGTTGATTGTTTCTAGTTAAGAAAATTTCTGAAATGAGAAAGAAATACCACTTAATATTATCTTAGCAGTGAAAATCCTGTCTAAAATAACCCTACAAATCTATTTCAGTGAAAAGCAGATAACAAATGTATAGTTGCCATAAATATGCATTAAAACTGCTGATTTGTAGCAGCAGCTACAAGATAACTGATTTTTTACAGGTTACAAAATATTTGTGCTTATGATAGCAGTATCCTTTGAAACAATATTTAGTATCTTGCAAGAACTAGAAATGAAACTGCTCAGGTAATCTACACATGTTACATCTCTAAACTGGAACATCTTTACTTTCTTCAACATATTGTCTATAAAGATCGATGAAAGATTGATGATTTTACAGTCAATGCCCTATACCAAAGATAAAAAGCATGCTGATATGGCATTCTGTTCAAGAAATATCCATTTTCATCTCCCTAATGTTATCAAAAATTTGACTTGCTTTAAAAACTGTTAAAATTAACTACAGTACTTCCTTTGAGTACTCACATCTTCATCATTTACAGTCTACCTGATAAACTGAGAAAATCATTTCACATCCAGTTTAGCTTGTCTAGGTGTTTAAACAATTTCATCCCCTTTTATTATATAAAATAAGCTTGTGCAAGGTCTTCAATTAAAATGAAGTAAAGACTGCAGTTTCAGAGTAATGATAGTAATGTCTGTTATTTTTATTTATTGATTGGAGGAAAAATCACTGTTCTATTTAAGAAGTGCAGAGGAATGAATTTTCTTAAATCTCAGAACTATATTTTTCATGAGTAATGTATGTAGCTAAAACCAATACTATCAGATTTATTAGCATTGTGATGCTCAGAACTTAAATCAACAATCTTAATCCAGGAATGTTAATTACAGAGCTACTTTGCAAACTACCATGATTATTCAGGACGAAGAGTTAGTTATACCACAGTAAGAGATTTTGTTCTTCTTTCCTTTTTAAAAAATAGTTTTAAAAGGATTACCATAATACAAAATGGCCATCCTAACTGTTAAGCATGTATATTGACCCAGGGTAAAACCCCTATTTTTTTTAAGCACTAATTAGGGACTTAAGGATATGAAATGAATCATATACAGATTTACCGAGGCTTATTAGTTCCAACTTGGCACTATTTGAATGCAACTGCACTGTTTCTGCACAGACCTGGCATGCATCCAGCCGGCTCAGGGCAAGGCTCCGGGAGTGTCTGCAGCCATCCGTGGAGAGACACTGTTGTGGTTTTAGTAGAGGGGAGGGGGCCATAAAGATGGCTCCTGTGAGAAGTTTCTGGAATTCTTCACCATTTCCAGCAGAGCCAATCTCTGATGGCTCTGAAGATGATGGACATGTCACTGGCCATGTTTGGGCCAATTAGAAAGGTTAGTTATGCCTCTGTGATGACATATTTAAGGAAAAATCAAAACAAAATGCACACGCAGCTGCTTTTAGTTAGAGAAGGAGGAGGATGTGAGAACATGTGAGGGAAAACAACATGGAGACACCAAGGTCAGTGGAGAAGGAGGGAGAGGAGGTGCCCCAGGCTCTGGAGCTGAGATTCCTCTGCAGGCCGTGGTGAGCCCATGGTGAGGCGGGGTGTCCCCCCTGCAGTCCATGGGGGTCCATGAGGGATGCAGAGCCACCTGCAGTCNAGCAGAGGAAAAAACTCCTCTCCCTAAGCAGGGGAAGAAGATCTTGGAAATGGACTGACCTGAATCCCCACACCCTGTCCCCCTTGCACTGTTGGTGGGAGGGAGGGGGGGGTGGGGAGTGAAAAGAAGGGTGTCTTTTAAAGGTTTAGTTTATTTCTCATATCCTCCTTCTAACTCAGGTAGTAATAAATTTCACTTTGCAACTTTTTAAGCTGAGCCTGGTTTGTCCTTGGAGCGTTTTCTCTCGGTTCCTTGTCTCAACTCATAGACCTCTGAGTTAATTCCCTTGGGTTTTTTTCCCCTCTCCTTCCCTCCTCTGCCCAGCTGTGGCAGGGGAGGGAAGGAGTGAGGGGCTGCTGTGGGTGCCTGGCACTTAGCCAGTATCGTAACCACGACAGACACAAAGGCATCTAAAGGGTGGCTCAGAGCAGTCCCCACAGAACCGAGGATAGATGCTGGCTTGGACTGCAGCCTGAAAATTCAGAACAAAGATGAGCAGCCCACTATGCCCTGTTAGCTGGTCTGTCAGGCCCTTTACAAATTTCCCTCAGCTTTTGTAAATGATGCACCTTCAAATACCGCTGGAAAAAATGCATGCAGTACTCTGTGTTCCCATTTGGTGACTGCAAGAACGGGGCTGATAGGTCTAATGCCTAGTATTCTGAAATTTCATTGACTAAAGAGGAAAACTAGCATTTAAAGAGACCAAAAGCCTGAAGACAAGGTTCTATCTCTAGCTCCACTTAGTCTGCAAATCATATATCAGGTTTGGGTTTTGTTTTGGGGCTCTTTGTGGGGGCAGTTGGGGGAAGTTGTTTTTTTGTTGTTTGGTTTTTTGGTTTTGTGGTATTTTTTGTTTGTTTGTTTTTGGTTTTTATTTATTATTTTTTATTTTTATTTAGAATTCAAATAAACTTGTAAGAAGCCTAAAATCCTATGAAAACGGGAGAAAAATCACTAGGAGGAGTTCATCCAACTATACCATAGCTCCAGTAAAAAATGAGAAACCACTGGAAAAGAAAAAGTACTTCAGAACTAAATATCATTGTAGTTTACCTATATGAGTCTTTTCCTCCACATGAACCAAAAATATGTTTCTATAATGCCATGATGAAAACTACCTTTTATGTATTTTTGAAGGTTTTTAAATCTTATCACTTCAATATGACATTAATTGATTGTGAGAGAGAAAGATGGAAAGATGGAAAGATGAGGAACTGGATTAGTATTTTAGGGAATTAGCCATCTCCATCTTTTGATTAAGCTGTGCTGGGAAATATCTCTTCTGTACTATAAATCAGTAGAAGACATTTTGTTTAAACTGCAAGCATAAAATATGAAATATTTTAGTCCAGTTTCTACTACCCCAGATGATTACAGAAAATTTCCTGAAACATTCAGGGACTAGCACTGTGACTTATTAGATGCCTCTCTGTCATACATATTAATTGAGAAGGCATTACCTAATAAACAGAAAGCTAATTCATGGTCACAGAGCAGGCATTTGAAAGCTAACTCATGCTGAGGGAGTATGGAGAGAATTTCTTTAGATAGTTAGGTACATAAGAGCTATTTTAAACACCAGTAGCCTGATCTTAGGAAATAAGATGACATCTGGCATATGCTGGAAGTGTTAATGTTTAAGAGGAAGAAAGCAGCAATACTGGCACCCTTGGAATCTGGAAGAAGGAGTTTTATGACCAGAGTCTTTAACACTGTGCTGCAATCCTGCTGGAGGGAATGAAAAAAGCAAAAGCATGAGGTACCTGCCATCAGAGGGCTGATTTCTTTCTCTGGGTTATTGACAGCTCCAGCCAAGGGGCTGGAACACTTATGGCCTATTGATCAACTGATAGTGCATAAGCTATGCTTCATGTAAAAGTCTGTACTCAGATCACAATAGAATACAGGTGAGTGACTCATAAAACACCTATCAGCTCTGCACAGAGAAAAAGGAAATTGTATTGAAATAGGATGTTCCAATAAAGAAGCCGTACCTCTGAGCATGCCGAAACTTCTTCCACATTAGCTTTATTTATCTGGCACTTCTAAAGATTATGGACTATTTGCTACTTGTACAGTGAAACCATTCAGTGGGAGAGTTAATTCTGGCAGGGAGAGAGGAGCCAAACCACAGCCAGAGACGCAGCCCACCTGGTATCAGTACTGTGCCCACAGAATGTGTTTCTAACCGAAGTACAGGAATGCTGACCCACAAGGGTCATTTTGTAAGGGACAACATTGAAAAACACCGGTCTAGGGATAAGGGAGGGAATCCATGGAGGAACCAGATTTTTCCAAAATCTCAAATCTGAGAATGATTGAATCTTTCTTGTCTCAAGAAAATTAAATTTCTTTATTGCTTACAGATGTTTCCCAACAATGAAACAGCCAATCTCCCATGGTGGGAGAAAAAAAGAAAGAGCAGTTATATTTCAAGATGCTGTAAGCAGAAATTTCCTATAAGGTTTCTGCAATATTTAAATTTTGATATTT
Organism: Pomatostomus ruficeps; assembly: GCA_013400735.1. Classification (NCBI taxonomy): domain Eukaryota; kingdom Metazoa; phylum Chordata; class Aves; order Passeriformes; family Timaliidae; genus Pomatostomus; species Pomatostomus ruficeps. The sequence continues at coordinate 32,281 of VYZT01039031.1, forward strand.
GCATTGTGTGATAGGCGTATCTTCTTAGTTTTATAATTAAATTTGATACATTGTTGATCTTGTAATAAGCAATCTGGCTAAAAACAAAAAAAAAAAAGGTGTCTCTAATAATGTAATGTACAGGTATGCCAGAGATTTACACTTTTCAACTAAACAGTCTGCAGCCTGATAAAGTATATGGAAATGAAGGCAAAATTTGAAGGAAACATCAATATTTGATACCAAACAGTACTGTTAGGGAATTCAGCATCTTAATATTTTAATGGAATATTATGAACAGTAAATTCTCTGTGGTCTAAAAGGTTATTACAGTTCAAAATATGTTAGCACATATTAAAACAACGACTGTATTACTCATTTCAAATACATCATGCCTTCACAAAGCACCAGAAAGTCATCATCCCTGCTGTGATCATAGATTACAGAAAATTGAGGATGTAGATTTTCATGCTTCACTGAATACATTTTTATTATATTTAATGTTATTTAAATGATTGCAGAGCATATTTGAAAAATTGGTGCTGCCTCCTTGCCCAGAACTCTTGATGAATGACTGTGACTAGAGCAGTGGAATATATGCTAAAGGCTATCCAATTACTCGCATAAAGATTGCAAAACTTTTGTCTGTTATTATTGTAGGGTACATTCAACTTAATGTACCCTACAATAGCACAGCTAAAAAAAATTAAATAAAAATAATGTTGAGTAAATCTTTTTTAACCTAAAAAATCAAAAAGCCACATATATTTTACAAAGTGAATCTGTGAGTATTGAAGGTAAAATGTTAGAGAGTCCTTTCTATAGACTGCTTAGATTTTTCAGAAATCTTCATCTCAAAACATAGAAAGAAACAGCTACGGTTTTTTAATCAGCAGAGATATCCAAAAGAATAAAGGCCTTTACAGGTATCTGTCACTATCCAGAATTAAACCTCCTGCAAGGCACAAAAAGAATGAGGAACTGCATTTGTAAATTTGCTTTGCAAATTTTCAGTAGCCATGAAAAGAAACCTGAACAGAACAAAGAGGGTGTGAGAAAAGACAACAAGGAAATTGATTCTGAGAAGAGAGGTGACATACATTAAGAGAAAGCTGTTCTGTGGTTTAGTGGAATACAATTTGGCTCTGAACCAACACTAAAAATATATGTCAAAAAAAAATATAAAAATATATGTCTCCAATTTGAAATTCACCTAACAGAATCAACCTCTTCTTCCATGAATTGCTTAATTATCCAAACAGAACAACAACAAGCTGCTTGAGCAAATGTAATTCTTCACCTCTACCTTTAAGCACAGATGGACCAGCTGAAAGTCCACAGTAAGTTTGCAACATCCTATTAGCATGCGAAAACAATAAAAATAAATTATTTTAGGTGTGAATACAGTAAATTAATTATTTGATGTTAATACCTATGTTTTTAACTATTTTAAATTAGAAGTGCTCGTTGTTCAGATTTGCATGAAAAAGGAATGACATCTAGTGGCAGATTAAATTAGTTACTACTCTGCCATGGTAGTAAAGGACACTGTAAGGAAATCCATCAACTGCTTGCAGTAGCATGGAATTAAATTTAATGTATCCTGGTAATCTTTATCAGGGTGTTTCACTATGTATTTATTAGACCAATTATTGAGCAAACCGTTTTCTTGAGAAAAGCTAAGGATATACATGCAGGACTGAGCCTGAGAGAAAATAAAATACAAAAGGGAAACATTGTTGAAACAAAATATTTACACTGTACTAGTAAATATGACCACATGCAAAAAACCAGTATAAAATACATCTTTTTACATATTGAAAAAAAGGCCCTAAAACAATTCAAGTAAATTCCTGTCTTTACAATTTTTGTTTATTTGTGTCAATGTTAGGGTAGCCCCAGTACCTTTTCTAATGATAGGGTCAGGGATGCTTTCTGATTCATGTACTTTTTCCAAAATAAGGTAATTCCTTCCTGGTCGCATTGTACAATCTAAATAGATCACTTGAAGAAATTACTACTTTTGTACTATCATTTAGTGCTTTTTAAAATTTATTCTTTAAATAATGCAATGAAAAACAGCAACAAGATAAAGAATAGCATCATCCAAATATAATAACCACATCAAAAATTTAGACCAGAATATTGAAGAGATCTGTTTTTCTTTAAACTTGATGTTTTGGGAGGATACGAATTATTCTAATGCAACTGTATTTGTTCTCAGATATGCAGTGATTCACTGGGGCAGATTGTGTGTTATGATGGGGAATACAGACTACTGTGTTATGGCCATTTCAGATAGGGGAAGTAAAGGCAAAAGAAAATTTGATGTAGTACCAAACAACAGGCAAATGTATCGGTTTCTATTCTGCTGATTTCTCCTTTGCCTTTCAAAAGCTGTAGTACTAACAGGAAAAAGTCACAGTCTTTAGTTGATACTGAATGAAACATGCTGTGAATAGAGATCAGATCCCCTCAAACGTCATTTATTGCCAAAACTTGACTTGTGTTGCAGCTTTGATAAATTACAGCAATTTCCAAATGCATGATAGGGATTCAGGGAGATATGGCATTTGCTGTCATGACTGATATGCAGCCGAAGACTGTTGGAAGATTTAAATTCATAAGTGTATTACTTTTTGTTGAGTTGTTTTCTATGTAGAATATTGGCAGGTACATTTTGCCTGTGTTTTAATCTCTGCTTTTAGAAATATGGAGTTTTATGAATGGTTCTTCTGTACCCGGGGAAAAAACCAACTAAACAAGGCACAATAACAAGCATTCCAATAAGACTAGTAGACAAGCATTCTGTTTACATTACATTTTACCTAAACATTATTAAACATTTACACTGAAATTATGTGAATGTAATTTCATGTGTAGCAGTCCAACTGCAGTCCAAGCAGTCCAATGAAATAGATTGGATGAAAACTAAGCATTGATTAGCCTAAAAACTGCTCCAGTCCTAATTAATGGGCAACCTGCAGGCTAGGACAATATATTCTTTTCATCCCCCATACAAGTATCCTACTCAATCAGTATATCTCTTCACGATTTCCAAGTCATGGGCCCACAGAATTTCAGGGTTTTCTTGTAAACGCTTGATAATTCACTTTAAATCTGGCTGCTGGCTGAACAGGTAAATCCCTATTTCTGCAGGTGGCCATGGTATTAACACAGAAATGGAGAGAACTGTTGATATTGAGTGAACATAAATAATATATGCATAGCAATATTCCTCTAACAGAAGCCTTCAATAGCAAGTTTGAAATTATTCTGTTACAGTGTTATTTCATAAATAATTGGAAAAATTGTGTTCAAAGTTAATCCATGATCCTTCCTCACATGCACGAGTTCTGGATTTCACCTTTATATTGAAAAAAAAATATTCCAGGACCCCCCTATAGAAGCAGTTACAACTTCAGCTGCTGCCTTAATTTCTGTTAAAGATCTCAGATTCTAAATATAAGTTTTTTAAACACAAGAACCAGAAAATGGAATTAAAATTCTAAAGGTCCTTATATGCTGATAAACTATTTTCATTCTAACCCTTTTCCTGTCAAGCTTCGTTAATTCTTTCATGTCCTTATTTATCTACTTCTGTCTCCTTGTCACCTTCCTATCCTTTCTTCTTTCCTCCATGATGATACAGTTCTACTCTCTTTGCCTGCCCTCCTTTTTTTCTCTCATCATGTCAGTTTGAATCTAAAAATTTTTCTCAGATAACACATCACATTTCTAGGTGCTTCTGAAGTCATTTTGTTATAGACTTATTAACCCAGAATGATGAGGGCATAACACTTGTTTAGGTAAGTCATTACCAAGCTTCCATTTGTTCCATTATTGATGTGATGAGTCTCGCAGAGCAAAACTTCCTAAATCTCAGCTGAAATGAGAAAAAGAAGTGCAGGTTTGAGAAGGTGAAATCTATTACATTAACAAAATAATATCTTACCAGTCTCAGATCAGAAACTCACTATCTATAGGTTTCATCCTTTCTGGCTGAATTAAATGCCAAGTCTTCTGAAAAATGTGATGAGACAAGAATACATCTCAAATTTCAAACGTTGAAAAGCATACATGACAAAATTAATCAGTATCTCTCTAAATTTATTACAGCAATTAGCTCTTTTTGCTAGAGCAGATGAATCCAAGCAACATTTTTGTCTGTGTACCTTTGATTTCAGCTTAGTACTGCTAAAGCTTTCTTCACACAGCAGTGCCAGACCACCATTTAGTACATTGGCATACATGTTAACCCTACACATTTATTTCATCAAGAATTTCTTACAATAGAATTAGACCTTACACAAACTACAGCAGAAATGTGTAAGAGATGCACACTTTGTAAAAGTAATTGCCTCCATATTTTCTCTTGATTTCCAACTACACTAACAGAAATACTTACTTAGGTTCAACCAGCTAACAGAAACAAACCGACATCTAGACATAATTGGTAAAAAATTATTTAAATAGTAAACAGTATGAACTTTCAAAAGCTGGAATGACTGTGCCTCCATAGCAGCCACTATCATATATTTTTCAACTGACTTAAAAAAAATTACTCCCATGTCAAATAAGCAGGGGGCTATTGTACAGCTCCTTCCCTTCCCATAGATATAGAGAATACATAGAAAACAGTTCTTTTGTTTTTCACATCTATTGTGCCAGCTGCTGAGAAACAAGCTATTTCCACTATCATTTTTTTTAATATTGCAAAGACATTTGTTTTTGAAGTTCTAAAGAGATACTTACCCTTTCCCCCAGAGGTAAAATTTGTCCCAGATACAATTATGCTGAATCTCAATGATGTATCTAAAAGAAGATGTAAGCATCTCATTTTTGCAGTAGTTAGCATATTAAAAAGGCACAGATAAGGTTCTTCCCCATAATGTTTCTGGGGTTACCGCCCTATTTCACATACAGAATAAATGAGGCACAGTAAAGAAAAGTTCATTTGGAGATAATGTGAGATAGGAACAATCTTCAGGAACTAAAAAAACAATGGGGTCTATGGATTGGAGCAACAAACCAGATGTGGAAAGACCAGGATTTTATTCTTGGCTCTGCTGCTCTTTGCTCAGCTGCATAACTTCAGTCAAGATGCTTCACAACTTGCAACATCCCATTTGTCTTGGTTGTTTTGCAGGTGTTCTAAAGAGCTGAGATTCTAAAGGTTGCTAGAAAGAAAAACACCTTTGATATATATGCACCCAGAGGAGTGTTCCAACTCTTGGACAAAGGACATTTAGTCACACCTTTTTGCTGGCTGTGCAGCAGCTCACAACTCCACAGAACAGCTTCCGAACCAGGGCCTCTCTATGAGGAGGCCTGTGCACTGCAATCTCTGTGTTTTATATCAGCTTGCTGAAAGCAGGTGTCTCACTGCTAAGAGTTGCAAAAGATGAGCTGCAGGCTCCTTAGAGAAGTGCCCGAAAGCTCTCCTTTAGGTACATCATGGGTATCATTCTCTACTCTTGGTGACTCTGCTAGCAACTGAGAGTGGTTTACAGTCTCAACACAGTATTGATTCAACAAAATGTTTATCCTCTTTTCAAAGATTAATTGGCTCCTTGAATGGGAGTCAGGCCACTTACTTGGTCTGTCAAAAGAACCCAGAAGCTGTTGCATGGCTGCTGGCTCCCATGCAGGTTGCTACAGGCCCACTCCAACACATGGGCCTGTTGCATAGGCATCAGAAATCTGAAATAGAATCTGAAAAACATTCATCCTTTTGAAAACATCATCTGGATATTCAGCTGAAGATCACTATCTTGAAGCATTGTAATTCAACAATAATACAAGGGCTCCATCTGAGCATTATAGTTTATTAGCTACATGCATATTCTATGTAGAGAGTTTTAAAAAGCACATTATTTACCTAATAGGCTATAATGACTCCTTCAGTGCCTTTATAGTAGACTACATAATTTCTTCTGACTTCATGGATCATTGATATGATAGATAAATTCTTCTTTCATTCTCCTGCAGGCACATAACTTCCATTATCATTACTGAGACTTACAAACACATACTGAGAAGAGAACATAACCCTTATTGGTATTTGTTACCCAAAGCAGCACATTTGAATTAACCTCTGTACCACGAAGGAGCCAAGGACAGATATTAACGGCGAGATTGTTCCATGATCTCCGCTATCCGTTATTTAGTTTGTTATTTATTATCACCACCATACTTGAAAAAATGAATAGTGAAAGAATCATTAGAACACAGGACAATCAATTTCTAATTCCATGTCTAGACCTAAATTGCCATGTGACTTTTAACAAGTAGAAACCTCTTTAGTGCTTGTACAACAAGGATAATGCTTTTTACCACGTCTCCCTCAAAGGGGCCTTGTGGTGCTTAACTGATATATGTTTGCAAACCTCTATTAGATTGTTAAATAAAAGACAATGTTTATGTAGAAAAAGAGCTCAGACTACCCCTCATAGGCATTTTCACAATAGAAATTTAAAGAAATGATGATCAAATAAAACATTGTTACTTACATTAACACTCCTAATAACAAACAGAAACTGAGGTGTTGAAGAGGTTTGCCATTTTTATAACAGAAATAAGAGTGTGCAGCACTTGACCTTTGAGTTAGAAGAGACCAAATGGTTTTGTTAATGGAGTAATAAAATTTTCAATGCACTGATTCATTTGATTAAAATGAAGAACAGATAACAGAGCTCTTTAAGCACTTAACGTCCTCAAAAATACATTCAAAGTTTGGCTTTACTAACAAAAAAAAAATGAAAAAAAAAGATACCACTAATGGGGGTACTAAATAGCTTACGGGGCACACAACTTCACATAGATCACAAGTGTGGCAGTGGGCTAGGGGGAAACTCCTACCTGCCATGTTCTAACCCTGTCAATCATAGACTCAGTTCCACCTCTGTTATTTTAATATTCACTGTATTGTTTTACTATTCAACAGTTGCCAGAAAGTTCTACTGTTCTGTAACATTCATAGGTTGATGCAAATATGTTCCGCCCTTGCCGAAGACTCATAGGAAAGCTGTCACCCCATGTCAATTTGTGATTTGTTAAGAACCTTGGACCCACTTTATCACCTCTCCCTTCCCCTTTTCCTATAAAAGTCTCTGTAACGACCCTGTCGGGGTCCCTCTGCTAGCACGTATCCTGAAGAAAAGAACACCCTTAAAGTCTGGGTAAAGCTACCGAGGGTCCGTTCTCTCTTCTTTATTTCTACCTGCTTCAAAATTACCATCGGGGATTTCTGCTCTCACTGCAAAGCACAAGCTAGGTACAGAGATAAGCGAGGTAAAATAAGGCAGCCGATAGCGGCAGCCAAGGAAGCTTATCTGACCAAAGCGCTGGATAACGGCGGACTTTGCAGCACCCAAGCAGCCTGCAAAATCCCCAAAGAAGTGTTACACAAGCAAACAAGAGGCTGTGCTGGAAGAACTTGGATAAACTAGGAGAGAAAATGGGCTTTTCTCTTGGAACTGCTTTCTCAAATTCATAATTATTATTACTCATTTTGTTTCGATAAGAGTCCATTAGTACCATAAGAACCTGCTGGAAATGTTTTATTAGAATGGTGATTTGGTTCTGTCAATAAAATATGTTGGTCTTATTTGCTGCTTGTTTCTGTTGTGTGATTTTACCTTCAAAAGGTAAAAGAGAGGTTGATTTGCTTATGGAAATTTCATATTGCTGTTTTGTCAGATTTGGGATGGTTTACTGCCCTTCTCATATCAGGTGAACCTAAATCATATAGATTCTATCTTCTTGTTACATTCTAAAGTAGAAAGTTCTTTAATATTTTTTTTCAGAAAGTAAGAAAATGGAACAAAACATGCAATGAGTCAAAAATAATATGTAATGTTTTCAATGTTGCCTCATTTCTCTGTGGCATATGTTAAAGCTGAAATAATAACTCATCACTATTTTATAAGCAATGTACTTCTTGAATTGGACTTACAAGACTGCAATAGTCGGTTGTTGCATTAAACTGATTGTCAGAGTACTGTAGGGCTTTAGAACAGATATGTTTCAGGATTCCCCACAAGACACCTACAGCAAGAAAAGTTAACGTAGGCTGTTTTTTCCTAATCCTAATTTCTTAATCAGGAAAAGGATGCAATGAGAAAGAACTTACTGCACAAGAAAAAGCAGTCCAGGTTTCTTTTGCTGGTACATACGGTCAGCCTGGGAAGCCAGGGAACTAGGAGATAAACAGAATTATATCATCCACTTGATCTCATGCTAGCCTCAGATTTAAACGTACCTTGTGAAATATTTTTCAAAATTATTGTGTGAATACAGCAGGTGCAAATACATTTGCAAACAAAGTTTAAAATAAATTCATTCTCACAGGCTGTTGCTGAGGACCAAAGGTATCACTAACAAAATAACATGAAACCTACACCAGGGATATTGACTGAGAAAGAATACATGTAAGTCAATGGGAAGAGGTGGCACTTTTACCTTAATGTGAACTTTGGAAAGGAAAGAAAAAGGAAGTCAGAAAAAACCCACATTGACTTGTCTTCGGGGACCTGAATGCTGAAAAACAGGAGTCCATTCTTGGGCAGAATTCTTCACAGGACCTACCAATCATTTATGCACCCTCAGTAAAATTGTTCCAGAGGGTGGCTGCAAGGGAAAAATAAACATTATCAAATAGGATGAAAAATTAAGGACCAAGATATCATCTCTTGAGTAGTGAAATATGGTTTGCAAATGCTTTATATAACTAGCAGTCTGAAGACAATTTAGGGGGTGGAACGTTTTGTTTAGATGTGACAGGGTGCCCTTTACCTCCTTTTCACAGCTCTGGGTAGGGAAAGCACAGGCAATATGAATTCTTTTCCCTCCTCAAAAGGCAACCTTAACCAGCTCCTGGGAAAGCATATGTGCATGACACTCTTCATCTCCTCTCCACTTCCACCTTCAGGTCCTTCACAGATGGGGAAGGTCCACAGTCCTATCTGAAGTGAAGAGAGAAAAGCTGTATTTTATAAGGTCTGACATTTATTTAAGATTTAAGAAGTCAAAATAGCAGTTTCCCCATCAGGGAAACGGCACAATCCATTTCAAGGCATTCAGTATACATTCTTGTTTCTGTTGAGTCTTTGCTAAGATACCAAATAAAACAACATTGATCTAGGAGTGATATTGCTAGGAGTGTGTAAGTCTCAAATTAATTGATATTTAATTGGTTGAGACAGCTTGATGCCCATCCTATTTTACTGAAAGAATTAGAGATAAAATATCATTCCCACTGCAGATCCATCTCCCAAGAAGGCAACATGACTAATATAAAACTTTTCCAACCCTGCAATAAGGTGTCAGTGACAGACAGTAATCCAGGAGCATTGTGTTTCTCTGAAAATTTTGCTCATTTATAATGAAATATTCATTAAATAAACACCAATCTGACATGCGTGTTCAGGATGAGGAACACACATTGGCTGATACCATTGGAATGAGTGGAAACATAGATGGATTTCCTTGATTAATGGGAGTACCTGCATTGCCTCCCTTTCTCCTCAAGCATCAGTGCCCTGCATAATGCCTAGTTTTCCATGACCATGTGCTTGTGGCTTTTCTGATCTCAGTTTTGTACAAGCATGTACCAAATATGGATTAAAAATCATTTAAATTTTGCTTTTCTTCTCTAGTTACACTTAAGCATACAGATGAAATCTTGTATTTTCACTCTCCAGCAGTTTTTCAAGCTTTTTTTTCTTCTTAATAATAAGCAAGATTAGTTCTAGATCACTCTGGCATTTTATGTAGGCAGAAAATGGAACATCTTTATTACCTCCTTGGGGATGCTTTTTCTTCACATATGCTCTTCTATCTCCCATTAACTTTAATGGGATTTCCTCCTCCCAATCCACATGAGAGCAAATACATCTCTAATGTATGTAATCCTTTGTTCAAGGGCCACAAGCTTGAAGAAGAATTATTCAGGAGCACTTTCAGAACATAAGGATATACAGTAGTAGATTCTTCAAACCTAAACATATGTATTTTGACACCTTCTTTTTTACATGTGTCACAAAATCCTGGGGAGAGACAGGCTCAGACTGAAAGTGGGATAAAAAAAAGATAACCATACCAAAAAAACCCTCCCCAAAAAATCCATATCATTTTAACAAAGATTTTTTTTCATTAAAAATGTCAGAAATAAAAGGGGAAAAAAGATGTTAATCTGCCACTCTTCAGTACTGGAGTATTATTCACTGCATCTTTCTCTATAAGGAGTCGCAGCAAAATCAATATGACACATCGAAACACCAACATAGAAACCGGTAGAAATTTGCTATAGTTGCTCATAATTATTTTTTATACCTGTGATAATAATGATTAATTCTTTGCCAGAATCCTACATCCAAGCAGTCTAAGCATTAATTACATTAATTCTCACAGTCCATCACTGAAGTTCATTTCAGCATCCTCATTTTACAGAGGAAAGAAGGATATGCTTTTCTCCTCTTGAGCTACCTAAAAAGGGCACCTGAGTACTGAAAAATTCCCCCAGGGATTCATTCAAATGCTCTTCCTCTGGTTCATCTACTTGAGGTAGGACTGCATCTGCAGAATTGCTTCTACCTTCAGGAAAATGGGAAGACTTGTAGAGATTTGCCTGACACAATAAAATTGAAGGCAGCTTTTCTTTGGGTGGCAATGTGCTTACAAAGGGAACTGTTCCCTTGCGTAAGGGAGTTATCGTGGCATTGATTAGTCACAAGAGGACAAAATAAGTTCTTATCTCAAACTGTAGGGATTTCTTCTTTATAATATATGATTGCAAACCACTAGGGGAATAACAATGTTTTTTTCCTTTTATGTAAATTGGTTAGATACCATGATACTTTGGTAATTATATTATTACAGAAAAATTGATCACTAATATGTTAAATGTAGTCTTACCAGATTTGCCTAAAAAGAATAGGTAATTGTTATCTAATTTAAAATTAAATGACAGAATGACATCTCCTATAGTCAAAACAAAATCTCACAAAATAAATCTTTAATGTTTTTTAGACCAGATTATCAAGAAACAAAATTTTCACAATTGCAAAACTCTGTAACATATTAAAACACTGTACAAACTAATTCTGAAAATATTTTAGTCCTTGTATTTTACCACAAAATACTCAGTGCTCTCAGTATTTCAGTTCTCAAAAAAACCCCTAGGCTTCTGAAGTTTTTCAAGTAAAAAAAAGTGTGTTACTCTAACTGTTGGCTCAACAGTGCATTGGTATTCATTAAAACACTTCTGGAATGTTAGTTTTAGGTTTGTTCTTAAAGACAGATTATGTTAGTGGTATTGTAGAATTTTTATGAAATTTAGTCATTTTTCCTTAATGATTTTCTGAACTGAGGCCACAAATCCTTTGTTATTCTGCAATAGTAACTTCCAATCAGTTATGCCCATGAATGTACCCACTGGTAAACTTAAATTGGAGCATTATTTTGAATGCACATAAAGACTTTTGAATACAGTCATTGTAAATTTATGCTTTTAAGACTAGAATTGCCTTCATGCAGAAAAAAAATAAAAGCTATAGTCAGAAACTAAACTGATTTCTGTGAATGTAAAAACATCAAGGAGCAAAAAAACCTGTCATCATGGCTTGATGAGCCCATACAGCAGGTGTTTTGAAACTCAACATGATTTTCAGCTCTAACCCTGTGCAGCAATGACACGAAATCAATAGTATAATGTTAATGAGGCCAATCATATTGGTATAGGAAGATAACCTTTGAATCAGGCAAAGCCATTTTGCACAGGGATAAATGCTTAGTTCTTTAAATTCAGACCACAGCTCTACTGCTGAAAACTTCAACATTTAGATAGACACCAAAATTATGATATTACTAAAATAAAATGCTTCATTGTTACTGTTTTTAGAGAGTTTTAGGATCAAATCTTTTGCTTGTAAAAAGATACATGCAAATTAAGAAGTAATAATTATAAACATTGGTAACAGTAGAAATTTAGCTGCTAAAAGCCAGTTGTGACGGAAAATTACTCTTTGACTATTAGCGCATTTTGCACTGAATTCAAATGTTCTCATTGATTTCCTATTCCTGCTTGAATCTGGTAGTCAGTGTGAGAAATCTTAATGACATAACTTGGTTTGCATCAATTCATTATTTTCATGTTGCCTTAAAATGTTTAAGTTTCTTCTGTCTTAATCACCTCTTTTCTGCCCTGCTGTGGTACTTCAGGGCAACAGCATTTTGACTTTGCCATTTTTTCATCCTTCTATAAAAGAGAAGATCTCCACCTCGATGTATACACATAACTGTGTATTGGCATTTCCCCCAAGGAGTAATGATATTTCCACATCACCATCTGTCATGGACAGCAGAGGCTGACCTGAGAGCTGGGTCCACAGAGAAGAGCATAACCATGATATATTAAAGAAAAACTCAGGGTAGTACAATGAATCCTTGTGATTTCTCTCAGAAATATGCATGTTAGATGACCACTCATGCCATCCTGAGTGCTCAGTGTCTGTGCCACCACACACCAGGGCTCCTCTGAAAGGCTGGCCTGGCAGGTTAGTAAAGCAAAAGCAAAACTTTGTGTATGCATAAACAAAGAGAAAAACAAGATTTTATTCTTGATTTTCTATCAGCATTCACTGTCTGGCCACTTCTGAGGAATCTTCCCCCTTCCTTCTCCTTTTCTTAGCCTTTCTGTCTGAGCTGACATCCTGTGGTATGGAATATCCCTTTGGTCACTTTAGGCCAGCTGTCCTTGTTGTGTCCCCTCCCACGATCTTTCCCATTCCCAGCCTACGGGGGTGCGGTGGGGGTACGGAAAGCTGGGGAGACAGCGCTGGTGCTGCACCAGCTCTGCTCAGCTGCAGCCAAAACACTGGTGTGTTACCAGCACTCTTCCAGCTGCCAGTGAACACAGCCCACCAGAATCTTTGGATCCACTGCACAGCAATGGATATAAAATAAATAAATAAATAAATATATAAATAAATATAGAAATAAATCTTTCCTCAGAGACAGAATTGAAATATTAAAAATATTTCAACCGCTTGTAGTACATACCCCTTCAATGCTTCAGCTGAATGGATTCCCTGTTTGCTTTAGTTTTTCTCAAATGATGCATAAAATACTAGGATTAGTACCATTTTCTCGGTAAGGTAGCTAACACATTTCCTCTCCAAAAAGTTGATCTAACTGGGTGGCTAGCTCAGCTAGACAATGAGAAATAAATATTGGAGTGTGTTTAAGGACAAATTCCTTTTCTTCAACTATAGTTGTAAATAAGGAGAGTTACAATTATTCATATTTATCTAGGAATCTTAAAACAGCCTTAATAAAGGGATTTATTGGTGTGAATTTATGTATTTTTCAGAAGCCAATTATGTAAACCATTTCCACATGCTATGTTTTTTTCTCATTTTAATCCACATCTCTGAATAAGCTTTCATGCTGTTTTGTACCATCTTTCACCCAAATTGCATGATAATACACCACTGTCTGTTAAGTTGCAAGACCACCTACCTTGTAAAGCCTATTTAGTACTGAGACACAAATCCTTGTAGGCTGCTTTCAGGTGAGCACCGTGGCGAATCCTTGTGGTGTTGTCTGGGATAAAAATGTATGTAAACACGGAAGTAGAAAATTAAATTTTTGGAGTGTGTACACTTTAACAGTAGTCCTTCTACCCAATTAAAACTTTCTGTAATGCCTAATTTAAAACTTCTGGGTTTCTACACCAGATTAATATAAAAATTCCTTTAAAAACCATGGTGTTCTGAGGGATTAATATACTTTTACAAAAATTTATTTCACTTTTATCCATCTAAGCTAATAACATGTTTTACCGAACAACAGGACTTTTTCAGATACCAGGATTCCCAACTGACATTTAGCACTCTATGTCCCAGGGCAGTACAAAGTCCGCATCTTTGGAATATAGTCATCTTTCAGAAGGAGAGTGTACAAAAATCAGCTCAACAGAGTTCTGTAAAATGTTCTGTTCTCTAGTATGAGTATTATTCCTTTGCTTTGAGGGTTTCTAGGTGGTCAGAGATGCCAATGCCAGCATGGGCAGCAACTAGGAACATACCTCCCTGGATTCCTTCCCTAACCTACAGAAATGTGGGAAAGCACCTTTACACCTTGCCCAAAGCCAAAGCACCTTGTAAAGGCTAGGAAGCCAAAAGCTCACCTTTCAGCAGAGGTTTCTGATTAGCCCTCACTCTGGTTTATGCACGGGGTACAGCAAAGTTTGTTAGACCACAAGCACATCTTAGTGTCAGGATCTAAGCATCTGCTTTGTTAGCCTACAACAAATCTTGATTAACTTGGAGGTTCTCATGCAAATAGATTTCCAAATCCACCAGCACATTGTTAAGGAGCTCGGCAACAATGCTTATTACTGTAATGGGGCCCTAAAATCAGCAGTTCTTTCAGTCTCTTTAGGCTCAATAGCCTTTGTTTCCCTTCCAAGGATAGGAAATTTCCTCTTCTCACATGATCCTGCTGAATAAGTGTATTATCTCTAGTATGTAATGCTCTATAAAATGGTCTGAAACTCTCATATTTCTTCTGAATGAGCTGTCTTTTGTCATTTTCTATTCCTGGCAGGTAGGTTGGCTAAAACACCTATTTTCTCTCAAGGTTTTCAGTCAGGGACTTGTCTGCCTTGGTGCCTTTGATTTACTAAAATATGGGTATAGATCTAATATCAATACCCAACTGAGACGAACAAAAACTCTCTAACAACGAAGTTAGAAAGTGTATGCTTTAATCGGCCGAGGCCGGCTGCGTGGAATCGCTTCCAAATACACAGGGCAAAATCGCAAAGCATTACAAGGTCTATTTATCCACAAAAGATTCAATACAAATGCATATTCATATTATAGCCACCTCCCATTCCCCGCTTCGTATGGTAATTAGCCGAAAACCAATTACACGTACACTCTGAACTCCTTTTAATGGGTTGGTGGGTTTATAGGGGCTGTAAAAGATGAAGTAAGTTCTTCTACCTCGCTTTGACCTGTCTACTTTCTGGGTCAGGGTAATAAATGATATCTCTGGGAAATTCTCCAGTTCTTCCTTTCATTCCTTATTAATAGAAATCTTACTTGAAAAATTAGCTATTGTTTGAATCTCTTTGGGTCTACTGATCCTCAGCGCAGCTGAACAAACAGAATAACTCAAATAATTAATCTTCAGCTAATCATTTGCTCAGTTACTGAAATTCAGCTGCAATTCTCGCTTTACTTAACTTTTACTAAAATCCTAGTACTTTAGTATTTAAGCTCTACCCTTTTATCGATTTTTTAAACTTCATGTTTCACCTTTTCAAGTACTTTGTTATATTTATCTTAGAGTTCATTCTGCTTTACTGAATTGTCATAAATCCAGTTAATCTCAAACTTTCTAAACTGTTGTGTGATTCAATTATTTATTCGTAATCTATCAGTTTATATTTGAGTTCCAAGACTGAAAAGATACTCCATGGTTTCTAGGTTGTTTTCTTTTTTTATGGGTAGTTTGGTTTTTACAGATGGGGATGTTTTTTAAACCATACTCTTTATCACTGCTTTGCCCAAATATCATGTAGCCTTTTAATACTCTATATCGTCTTTAAAATATTCTCAAAAATTCACACATAATACTTTTATTCCCTAAGAAAGATTAGACCATCATTCATTATATTTTGTCTCTGAAAGGTCTGAAAGTTTGGATTCCCTGTGTATCAATATTAACTATGCTACCAAGTATTCAGGCTGACTACTTCTATGGACAGAGGTAACTTATTTTCCTGAGTATTTGATTTATAGGATAAATCAATCCTAGAATAAGTCATGATAAATCAACCCTCGAAGTTGAATCAGATGACACAGATTAGTCAATATAGTCCATAACTTTTAAATATAATTTGGATATTCCCATGCACTTGAACCAAGAATACTTTCTTGTCTTAAAATTTCCCAAGAATCCTAAAATCTAGAGAACAATAAGCAAACAAACAAAAAGACAACTGTGAATGTATAAGATCAGGTTTAGGGTAGCAATTGGTTTTAATTTTCACAGTGAATTATTGCAGATTAAATTATGGCTGCTCTCTTAATCTGTCTTTAAAAACAAAATAAGTGTGCATAGCTAAGAAAGCTTCTATTTGACTGGCTTGGAGAACATTATGGTGTTTGACTTTGTTATATTCAGGCATTTTTCATCACCATTCCACAAGCAGGTATTTGCAACAGTTCAGTTCAACATTTATCTTTCTTTACTGCTTTTAAAAAACTTTATTTTGACAGGGACATTCAAGTCTTTTAACAGTTATAGAATACTTCTTATCAGTTCACTGATTCCAGTCTGATTTACCAGGTCATATTCTTTATTTCTTTTTATTTTGGGAATATAATTCCATTCCTGTCAATATTTTCAGGCCTTAACAGTATTTTCATGGGCTGCTAAGTACTTATTTTCAGTTGCAATAATGTTATTAACAATTTATTTGCCTCTTGTTCAGGTTATATGCCTACTTCAATGAGATTTTTTGTCATGTTAAAATCTTGAGCCTTCTCATGAACACTTGGTTTTGCCTATGTCTCAGATATGAAATACATGAGAGAACTAAGGTCTAGTAGTATTCAAAAGAGAAAATTTTGTTTGCTAAGGAGTTTTTCTCTGCAGTGAAATAACAAGTGAAATATTTCGAGATATTTGTGATATTCAAATGAGAAGGATTTTCAATTTCACTGGCATTAGACAATAGAAAATCCAACATCCACAATCATTTGAGATCACAAAAACTTTATCTTACTTTTAACAGTTTGTTTAATAAATTTAGGGATAGTTATTAACTCTGTAAATTTAGAAATTATATAGCTGAAAAACATAAAATGTACTTTGCTTCCTACTTAAAGAATTTGTTATTTACCTTTTATATTGCAGTATTTTACTACCTAGTATGCTGTACAGAAAACAAAATTAAGGTGTGGATAATGCTCGAATATGTCTTAAAAACTACTTTGCAGCTAAGATATGATTTTCCAAAGCCAAAACAAGAAATGATTTCTCAGCAGATTATTTATTTATTTATTTATTTTTATCTGCCCCTGTGTTTGAGATCTGAACAGTGGTTTCATCAATTATAAAGGTTTTTGATTTGTCCAGTTTCTGTAGAGAGTAGAATGGTGCTGAACATATGACTTTCTGTAAAAGAAAATCACAATTTTATGTCTAGTGAGTTCATTTCCCCTAAATTTCTAAAATTACTGCTCTAGAGAGGCAAATGGAACATTTCATGTAGTATTTGCTGACTTGTAAATAGGATCATTTTATTAATGAACTGTTGTGGTATCCTCACCTCTTCCCAGTCTTCAGAATGATAATGGTTCTTTTAATTCCCAAGCCACACAAGTAAGCAAAAGTGTACATTCACATTGTCTGGGCTGTCATGGTTTCTATAACTCATGTCCTAACCACAAGTTGCAGCTCTTTGACTGTCATAAATACATCTTAAGCATATAAATTTATGGCAAGTTCACAACTTACTGAGCAAGAGGCTTTAAAAAATGTAGAATATTAGAAACATTTTCTTGCTTCCAGTGACAGTCTTGTTTACCTCAACAATAGATTTATCAAAGATCTCCATCAGACATTGTGGTTGCTTTGTGCTACCTGCAGATATAAGAACTGAACTATCCCAAACAGAAACAAAACTAAAACAACTTTGGTAGTGTTATATTAAACACACAAAGAAAGATTTGATGCAAAATTATTATCCTCTATGAAAAGAAAACAAGTAAAATAAATAGCAACATAAAAAATTTCCTTACTTCCAGAGTGGGGGAAACTATGTTGTGATTTATTTTAGAGTAAATGTGTGCTATTCCTCCTGCTCTTTCCACAACAGGCACCTTTGCCATGTCAGGAATTTCCCATATGTTTTTGAAAGCCTTTATTTTTACAGGTATTGTACTTATTGAAATTCATGCCATTCCATCAATTAAAATTTTGCTGATTCAGGTAGAGTGTTTGGCATTAAGGGCAATATTTTCATCTATCAAAGTGTACAAGTCATATTACTTAACACAGTCAAAGACAATGTAAAACTTCAAATATTTAGAATTTCAAGATTTTGTTCTCATGTCCAGAGTTAAAGTTTTGCTGACACTTTTTCTTCTGCCAACAGAAATTTTAAATTCAATAACTTCTTGGTCATTGTGGCAAAGATGATCACTGTTGCCCTGAGTTTGCAGTATTTCAGTGTTTTTCCTTCTGTAAATATTTTCAGACCTTTCTGTACCATGGCCATGGTTTCTTAGCTACTATCTATGTTTATGAATTCCAGTGTACTGGGTGGAGAAATATGATTGACAAATGCTTTGACCAGTGGATTATAAGGTGGTGATTTCTACCTCCAATCCACGGTGATTTGTGAAAACATATAAATAAAAGCAGAGGGTTCCGCCCTCTCTCTCTTTCTGCCCTCTCGGTCTGCTGTCTCGGTGTGGTCTGTTGTTCGGCTCCCTTTGGGGCTCTCGGCCTAGTAGGCTGGCCTGACCGAGTGCTACAGATCACCAATGTCCACTTTGCTCACAAGATCCTCCTTGTTGACATGCAGCAGATCAAGGAGGGCATCTTTTCTATTCAGCTCCCCTAGTAACTACCATGAAGTTATCATCCAGGTATTTCAGGAGTCTTCTGGACCCATTTGTGCCAGCTGTGTGGTGCTCCCAGCTAAGCTGAAATGCTCCCACTGAAGTCGTGTTCCCGGAAAGCTGATGTCTCCTGTAAGAACAGGAGTTGTTGATTTGGAGGTCTCCTTTTTCTCCTTTGAGGATAATTCATTGTTCAGAGAAAAACAGATTTTATATCTTCAAAATTCATATAATATTTGAAAGAAAGGAAGTCACATTATGAAAGTCAAAATAATTGTAAGCCCCCCACCAAAAGTTTTCACCCAAAGCAATCATATATCTCAATATCTCTAAACTTCCAAAGTTCAGATTGAGTCCTTCCATCTCTTCACTTCTGTTCTCTCCTATGTATCGTTAAGTACAGCCAGCCCTTGACCCTACAGTCAGACAGATCTCCACTGTGAATCCAAAACATCACTCCTTCTTCTTATGTTTGCAGGGAGACTCAAGAGTTATGAACCCTGGGTTTCTAGAAGAATGACCACATACTCTGAGCATCATTTTACCCATAAGCCATTACTATTTTCTGGTCTATGTGTCAAAACACAAAACTCAGATGTTGACTGCAAAACTCATCCCAGCTCACATTGTTGTGCAGTGGGAGCGTAACGAAAGATACCACACAAAACAGAGCTGTGTTGCTCTGCTGTGAAACAGAGGTCAGGTTCTCTTTCTATCTTTGTTTCTTTCCTTCTTTCTTGATAGATTCTTTATTTTTCTTCTTTTGAGGGAAGAGAAACATATACTGTTGTAAAAATCTACTCATAGAAATTACATAGCATCAGAGAGGTAACAATCTGCTCCCCTTTTACAAAATAAAACTAATGAAAAGCTAATAAAAACTAAAGAAAAATATAAGGAGAAAGAGTTTGGAGTGAGTCTGGTTAGACAACAGTCTGAGGAAAATGATTTGGCATATTTTTTCTTAGCTTAATTCCATTCTCCATTCTTTTACCTAACTGACACCAATGTTATTTTATTGACTCCACTATTTCACTTTATTGAAATGTTGATTTAGCCCAGCATGCTCCATATGTTTAAGCATATTGTTGTCCAACAGCCACTGGGATCTAAACATGAGCTAAAACTTCTCTGTTGAATAGAGACATACTTTCTTGTGTTCTGGACATGGAGCTGAGGGTTGGGATGGAGGGCAGGAGAGAGATGGAGAGTAAAGGGAGAGACAGAAAGAGACATTGTTGGTCCATGAATAGTGATATCAACATTAAAGAAAAGTACTGAGTTTTGCCTTGTAGTTTTTTCCAGTAGGGAAAAAACAGCATATTTTTCTCACCAGAGCAATGAAAAAAAATCTCATCTCTGCAACATGGTTCCACATCAAATTTCTCTCAGAAATATCTTTTTTCTAGCTCCTTTCCTTATGTGGATGTGCTAAGTACCTACCCACAGCTTTCAGCCAGAGCTGTAGCAGCTCTCTCTTGGCAAGATTCAATTCTGAGACCCAACCATTGCACCTGGGGAAGCAGGTGGTTACGCTTTCAATGTGAATTTCAGGATTTAAAAAAAAAAAAAAAAGTTCTCTCTAGAAGTTAGCAAAGCCAGAGCCTTTTGAAATGGGAGACAGAAAAGCAGCCTACTTGTCACAGAAGGAGTGCTTGCCAAATTAGTTGTCTGGAAGACAGAATACCACAGTGCAAGCCCTGGCTCTGTGTAGCCCACACCAATGACATGAACATCAATGCTGGATGAGCAGCTATCCTGTCTCTAGTTAGCCTAATTAATATTGCAAACCAATGAACAGTGATACTGAGATCAAGATACTAGATTAATTGTCACAGTCAGGTTTCTCACATAGGATGCATAAGTGTGAGAAATCAGTCTGAATCGGAGATAATTTTTTTTTTTTTTTAGAAGACTGACTTTTTTTTCCCACATCCTGGCTCCTTGTATCACACCCTGGTGATGTGTTATTGGTTACACTGGTTATGCAGGTCCCCAGTATGAGCACAAATCCTATCCATTCACTCCAAAATCTGCATATGATGGCAATAAAATGTTTCTTTTACCAATTTTTCTTGTGTGATTTTCACCTGAAACCCAGCTAGCAATATCTACCACACCAAATACATACTGGTTGTTTGACATCTCCACCCTGAAAATTCAGCCAGCGCCTATAAATTCCACAACTGTAGATATGTCACAGGCTGAACAACCTTCCTATCACTTCTTTATACAATCGTGTACAAACATGTATCTACTTTTCACAGAAATGTTTAAAGTTTTTTTGAAAGTAACACTTTGTCGTGGTTTTGATCCTGGCTAAGTGCCAGGCACCCACAGCAGCCACTCACTCGTTCCCTCCCCTGCCACAGCTGGGCAGAGGAGGGAAGGAGAGGGGGAAAAAACCCAGGGAATTAACTCAGAGGTCTATGAGTTGAGATAAGGAACCGGGAGAAAACACTCCAAGGACAAACCAGGCTCAGCTTAAAAGTTGCAAAAGTGAAAATTTATTACTACCTGAGTTAGAAGGAGGATATGAGAAATAAACTAAACCTTTAAAAGACACCCTTCTTTCCACTCCCCACCCCTCCCTCCCTCCCACCAACAGTGCAAGGGGGGCAGGGTGTAGGGGTTCAGGTCAGTCCGTTTCTAAGATCTTCTTCCCCTGCTTAGGGAGAGGAGTTTTTTCCTCTGCTTTTGCCGTGGGGTCCCTCCCACGAAAGACAGTTCTCTGTGAACCTCTGTGGCGTGGTTT
>VYZT01039032.1:0-32987 GCA_013400735.1 Pomatostomus ruficeps
ATCCCAGCACCTGCAAAAACATTCTTCCAGTAGACCTTACTCACTAACTCCCTGAGCAGCCTGAAGTCTGTTCTCCTCATGTCCAAGTCCAGGGCTGAAGTTTTGCTGGCACTTTTCCTCCTGTCAGCAGAGATTTTAAACTGGATCTCTTTGTGGTCACTGTGGCCATGATGGCTGCCAATCTCCACTTTGCTCTCAAGACCCACTCTGTTGACAAGCAACAGATAAAGAAGGGCACCTTTCCCACTCAGCTCCCTTAGGACCTGTTCCATAATGTTTTCATCCAGGTATTTTAAGAATCTTCTGGCCCAGGTTGTACCAGCCATGTGATGCTCCCAGCTGACTTCTGGAAAGTTTAAGTCCTCCATAAGGACAAGAGCAGTTTCCTTGGAAGTGTCCCTTAGTTCCTCAAAGAATAATTCATTGATTTCATCATCCTCTCTAGAAGATCTGTAGCACACTCCCACTGTGACATCTGCATTATTTATTTGTCCCTTGATTCCCACCCTTGACTGTCAACTGTGCCAATGCCAACTGTGAGCTCCATATATTCTATCCCTTCTATTACATACAAGGCCACCCCTCGCCTCTTCTGCCCTGCCTATCCCTCCTGAAGAGCCTGCAACCATCCAACAGGGCACTTCCATCACAGGACTCAGCCCACCAGGTTTCAATTATGCCAATGATATCAAATCTCTGGGACTGGGCCAAAGCTTTGATCTCATCCTGATTTTTTCTTCATGCCATGTGCATTATTGTAGAAACATATCAGGTGTGGTACATTACAGCCAAAACCTCCTGAAGGAGATTGAGGGATCCCATTAGAAGTGGTTTCCTCAAGTTCCTCAAGTTTTGACACACCATTCCATTGCTCATGACTGTGTAGCTGGGTGTGCGCCCTTCCAAGATAGTTTAAAGCTCTGTCAACAAACTCCAGTGCCTCCTGCGTACACTTTTAAACAAGTATATACATACATACATACATACATACATATATATATATATATATATACACACACATATTAGTAAAGAACTGTTATTCCTTTTCTTATATCATTGCCTGAAAGCCCCTTAATTTCAAAATTAAACTAATTCAGAGGGNAATCAGGAAACAGTCTTTTCAGGACATTAGCTCTTTGCCACCACCTGCCTGGAGTCTACATAGGAAAGAGGGGGTTTTCTCTAGACCAGTTCTGTTGAGAGGCACATCTCAAATTCTTCAAAGAATGTTATGATCTGGTAAGCAAAAACCTCTTTCCATTAGGTAATCTAATAAAAAGTGGTTGCTAGTCTATTAAAATAAATCTTAGACACTGCTATTCCTTGGCTTTTAAATAAAGATAGTGTGTTACCATCCTTGGGATTTTTAAATAATGGCTTTAAAACAGCTTTTTCCAGCAAACCAAATGTTGGATCAGTTGTGCTAGAATATGGGAAGGAGAGTCTGCTGTGAAACCCTGAGGTGTGACACTTTGAAATAGTGCAGTGTACTCTAGGGCAAATAAAACAATAGTAAATCAAAAGAGTTCATCTATTGTGGCTATTCATTCTACAGCAGCTACAGTTCAAGCCATGCTGGTAGTTTTTCTAGAACCCTAAATCAAACAGCAGGTATCTGTGGCCTGAAGTTAAGAAATGCTAAACATCTGCTAGTTTCCATACTTGAAACATTGCAGCTGCCTTACCTGAAGGATATGTTACTGTTAGTGTACCAGGAATCTCAGTGTTACTGTCATGTGGCATTTTCACAACGAAATACATCACTGTCATTTCATAAAATGTTAAACAATGGCCTCTCTCAAGTTTCCAGTTTTAAGTAATTTGCAAAATATTTTGATTATCATATTTTTCAATTCCTTATATTGAACACAAAAATACAGCTGCACACGATTCAGTTTTACTTTTTAACAGACCCAAGGCTTCTCTTGACAGCTGGCAGCATCAGTGCTGCCCATTCATCCAAACTCTAGTGGCACTATTCTTGCTGACATGTGCTTTGGCCTATGAGAAAGTCCTATAGATGTAAACATAATGGAATGAAACTAATAATCCCTCAAAACAAATATTTAATTTCTGAATGTTAATGGTCTGGTATTATGAGCACAAACTGTTCAAGACTTCTGTCTTCCCTTCATCATCAGGTACACCCAGTGCCAAACAGAACAAAGGTTTTGATTAGCACTGGAAAACTGGAAGAACTGGTGCAAATTGTGTTTTATATAACTTGCAGCTGATTGTTGCATTTCCATAATTTATTGTTCCTCCTACAATTCTGTACTATATTTGCCCAGTTTGCAAATTTTGCTTCCAAAGTTAAAGTTCTTGCAGCATTTCACATCCTCATCCATCTCCAAGAGCAATATCAATTTGGCAGGCTGCAACATACATTGCAGTGAAAAACTTGGAAGCCACTCTGTTGTGATCAGTCAAGATACACTTGAATTTAAGAATATCAGTAATTGTGTTGGAGTCATGAGGATTACCATGGGTCATGTTATGTTGTGCTTGGTGCTTGTTCAGTGAGGCACTATAATCTTCAAAAGCTGCCCTGAAGATTGTCCTTGGGGGCAAAATGAGTTGTGAAGATGTAAAAAGCACATTCTATCCTTAGACTGGAGATTCATTAATAAACCTTGGACTCGATGATCTTGGTGATCTTTTCTAATCTTTATGATTCTATGATCATGGATTAACAGCAATAACAAGGATACCAATCTTTGAAGACATTACTTTTGTCCAGGGAAAGAAAAATGTGCCATAAAACCCCCCAAAGTGTCTTCTGTCTATGTTCTTAAACCAGCTAAGGAGTCATGGGTGTTCACCTTACCTTCTCAAATGGCCCTGTCAATTTAATATTTAGTCTTGCCTAACAGCCTTTTCCTTAGGAAGTAAAAAATGGAAAGAGGGAGCAGGATTTTAAGCATAATAGTTGTACTCTCAGATGCCTCAAATATTACATATTTTATTACAGTGGCAGGTTTCTGTCCTTATTTCCACCTGTAAAAAAAAACAAAAACAACCCAATATGGAAAGCAAAGGCATTTTAAAAACATCTAAATTGTTTCTAGACTGGAAAGATTAAAGGAGACTCTCAGTCTGGGAACGTCTCTTTTCAAAGACTTCTCAGTTTCCCCAAGAAGAAGCTGTGGTGAGAACTGTCCAGAACAGGAGATAACAGAAAACACCTTTTGGAAAATGTGCAGAAAGAGAAGTAGGGTGATATCACCACTCTGTTTTATGAGGAAAAATAAATGCTATTTAGCAATTTTGATTTTAGGTAGTTGTACTTCTCCCCTGAGCTGGCCATAGCAGGACTATTGTGGCCTATTCCCTGAATGTAAAGCCTTTGCAGAACACTGCGGAGAGGCTTTAACTCTGGAGAGCGGGAATCAAGTGCACGCGAAGGAAGGGTCCTGCTGGGCGTCGTTCAACCCATTCCTGGGACTGCACCGCCCCCTGGTGGCGACAGTCACAAATAAATAATTGCCAGACTCGTTTGGGTTTTTAAAATACATTTATATATTTACATAATGTATTGCTGTACAGGGGAGCTTTTATCAGAAAATATCTTCATTAGGGGAAAACTTTCAAAATCCTTCTTTTTTAAATAATGTCTACACTTCCCAGGGACATTTTGCTCCATAATTATTTTACAACAATCAATGTTTTTCTCATTCAGGTGCTAACTTGATAACGCTTTTTGGGGTTCTGGCAGGGCTGCTTAGGTGCTGCAGTGCCATCCGTTGTCCAACACCTTGGTGAGATAAGCTTCTGGCTGCCCCTGTGGTAGCTGCCTTATCTTATCTTGCTTATCTCTGTTACCTAGGTTTTGCCTTTGCAGTGAGTGCAGTGAAGCCAGTGTTGATAGAAGCAGGTAGGAGCAGAGAAGAGAGAACGGACTCCCGATAGGTTACCCAGACTTTTAGTGATGTTCTTCTTCAGGATACAGGCTATCAGGGAGACCCCGATGGGGTCTTTACACAGGGTTTTATAGGGAAGGGGAAGGGGGTGGTGATAAGGTGGTGTCCAGGTTTCTTATCAAATCACAAATTGACATGGGGTGACAGTTTTCCAATGAGTCTTGGGCAAGGGTGGAACATATTTGCATTAACCTATGAACTTTACAGAACAGCAGAAGTTTCTGGCAACTGTTGAATAGTAAAACAATATGATGAATATTAAAATAACAGGGGTGGAACAAGATCTATGATTGACAGGGTTAGAACGTGGCAGCTAGGGGATTCCCCTCCAGCATGCTGCCTTCGTCTTCCTCAGCTTCACTATCCTGAGAAGGAAAATCTGTCCAAGCTATTTCTACATTTCTCATGGAGGCAGCTGACTGATCCACTGCCACAACTTGAAATGGACTTTCCTACCTTAAATAATAAACAGGATATTTAAAATATCAGTGCTGCTGAGATGCTGGGAGTTAATGGTATTAATTTAGCCACATAGGTTTGTTAAGGAATGCAGGATCTCAGACTGGAAGCTTTGCAACCTTTTGTCAAAATACAGGTGGTAGCACTGTTATTGTTTACTAAGGAAAATGATTCAACTAGATTAGGTGTCTGATGTGCTTTTAGAAGTAGCATCTGGAAAAACACTAGCATATTTTAACATGTATAGGGTGAAAGTAACAAATCACTTATTTCCCCCCCCCGGGCCTTCCAATTCAGCAGCAGATTATGGCCACACATACTTAATACCAGGGCAAGTTCAACTCTGCTTCAGTGGCCCTCTGCCTCTGATCTTTGGCTCATTATCTCAGGGTTTATTTTCAAGTATTATAAGTGTAAATCAGTGGTGGGGGGGAGTCTGTCATGCAGTGATTATGTGAAAGTACAGAAATGCAATCTTTAGGGCCTCACTGCATGAAATGTTGATAATTCTGTTTCATTTGGCTCCTCTCTGGGGTTTTAATGACAGAGACAACCAGGTAAGATTAAAAAGTGTAATAGGGAAAGTGTCTGTGATCTAGAAAACAAACAGGTATTTTTATTATTTTAGAGGATCTTAGTGTCTTTGAAGCTGTGAAAGGGAAATCTTAATTATGGATTTGATCACACAAAGAACTTGATCCCTTTATGTTCCTCTGATTTCTGCTAAGAGCAGTTAACACCTCACAGTAACTGTCAACATCTTGTTGAGCCATATATATAATGTGCAATGCTGAGGTATTTTTTCATATCTGTGAATTCCTGGGTATAGCAAGCAATGACTAAAAGAACAGTATTTGTAATTTCTCTGCAAGAAGCTCCAGTGAAAAGAGAAAGTGTACTGAAGCTGTGATTCCACAATTGAGAATAAGCCCAGTGTTACCCTCATGGCCACATCCTTTTCCTCCTGCATTTTCTTGTCTTTCCCTTGAACTGAGCTTGGCACTTAGCCCAATCATCTGCAGGGATATTCGCATCTTAAGATGCTAGAAAATAATTTTCTTTTGGCTTTTGTTTGTTGGGTTGCTTTTTCAGGGTGGGGAGACAGGTTAAATTGTATTAGCAGGTGCCTTGTTCTTTATGGTCCCAGTCAAAAAGGTGCTTAGATTCTATAAAGGACCTCTTAAGGTCCTTATTTTTTGAGACCACACTAAAAAGAAAAGGAAGATAGTACAGATAATCATATGACCCTTCAGATGCTGGGAGCCCCAAGCCAAATGCGCCTCTGACCACAGCCCAGCACACCCTGAGGATTCCATCCATGGGAAAGTTACCCCTGGATCTTACAGGATTTTCTCAAAGAAGCCAACTATATTCCTCATTTCTATTGTCAAACAGAAAGGATGTCCACCTGAGAACCTGCTGCACTGCTAAATAAAGGTGAGGCCAGGCAGGGAGTGTAATCACCTGTACCAAGCAGGAGCTGCCACTATTCCAATTTCCTCCTATGCTAAGGGATCTAAGTGGCACAAGCCAGCAGGCAGCATATGTAGCACAGCACAGCCTGTACCTATATATCCATATAGTAACAATACCAACCACTTGCACAAATTAAATATTGAAATCCTTTTTAAGGGAATGCTAAAATCAGACCAGCATAACAGCATTTGCCCATGCCCATTTAGGGTCTTATCAAATTTAATACCCTAAATTGTGAAGATGTTGGACAAATAGTAAATGTAAAATTTATATTTCTTTTATGTAAAAAAGAGTTAATTAAAAGTCTTTATCAAGATATTAAACTTGATACAACAGCCCTCTGAAATGAGATTTTAAATTGCTTGAGGCAGGTGACATGTGAAATGTTGCTGCGAGGCATCATGTGCTACAAGCTCAAACACCAATGTCTAATTGGAGGTGCGGGAATATTTCCAACACACCTAGTCTTTGATTTTAAAAAGTTGCTTCTAGTTTTGTACATTTTTCCTTAGCTAAACCAGATCCTCTAGGTTTTTTTATTCTTCTCTCGGTTAAGAAGAGTGATGCATAATCAGTCTATAATCAGTACAGCATTTTCTAACTTAAATGATTAAAAATTAAATTTCAAAATAAAAATTACACCACTATTGATATTATCTTAACAAAGTACGGCAGAGAAATGCATGACTATATTTCTCACAGAACAATAGAATCATTTCAGCTAGAAGTACCCTGGAAGGTATCTGATCCGGCCTCATGTGTTAAGTAGTCACTGAAAAAAAGGCTACAATGTGGCAAAATGGTTTCATACTCAGTTACAGGTGCTACTGAGATAATTACTCGATCCTAGTGTTACAGAAAGAAGTTTGAAGGGCTCTTTTCAAGAACTGATTATGTTCTATGTATGACCAAAGGTCAGGTAAATGCAAAACAACTGACAAAACATCTGAGACAACGAAGTCATGTATATGTAACACTTCAGTATGAGGCTTGTTTCCCCAGAAAGCATTAAAGTATCCTTCTTATCAGTCATCCTCTCAGACGCTATACAACTCTTCATATTTTAGTTTAAAATGCATGTAAATACATATCTCAGTTAATTCTGTGAGTTTTCTTGTGAAGTTCATTTAGTTCATAACACAGTTCTCCTGCTCTGCTAAAATTGCAAAATCTCAAGAGCGAACTCCAACTGAATCCCCAAACATTGGGAAAAACAGCTAAACCATCTAGGAATCTGGCTTTTATACCAGAAATCCACATTCTAGAATGCATTACACTATTGCTGTTTACATTAAAACTCCTCTGAAACTGCTAAGTATAACTAATATTATTTATTCATATTAGGAATTATGCCTTAAAACATCTGTCAAATAAAATAGGGGTAGACTCTGCTTAGGGATTTTTTTCCCTATGGACTATTCCTATCAGTCTTGTGGAGCAGAGCTGTGGTCTGTAAAAAGAACTTCAACTGCCAAATTTTTATAATAGATTAAACTTAGTGAATATAGATCTTTATATGTGACGATGCAGATCATACTTTTAAGAGTTTTTAACCAGTTTTGAAATGCTCCAGTGTACTTCCTTCCTGAACCTTCTTTCTGGAATTTGCAGTTTCTTCATCTTTGTATACTCCGGTTGATAATTTCCTTACTTCCCTTTAGCTGTTTCTTTATCTCCTTTCCTATTCACTTCCATGTCTTCTTTACTCTGCTGTCAAAATAGATATACACAAAGTTCTGTGCATAATTTCTTAGAGTAAAACTATATGCTCTTTCAGAAACATTTTAAGAAGTAAAATTTCAACATGAAACATAAGATAGAGATTCAAATCTTAGCTTTCAAGACAGCTATAAAATGTATGAATGGTCTTCACGGTATCTTGCAAAAGTTTTGTAGCCTGAGTCCTTCACAAATTCAGACCTCAGCTGGTTATTGTTCAGCCACTGCTGAAGCTTCATGAACAATCCAGCAGAGAAACAGATGGATCAAACTCCTATGGTCTCTACTGTGTTTGTCTGGTGCTAGGATCCAAAACCTGCTTTTTGTAGCACCTTACTTTAAATGCAGGTACACATTTTGTTTTCATATAAATATTATTGTAAAACAATTACAAATCACATGTTAGTTACGTGGGCAAAGGTATATGACTGCAAACAAATAAAACTATTAACTGCTCTTTCAGCTACTCAGCATTGATCAGAATCTTGCAGGTTTTGACTGAGGAAGTTTTACAAGCACTTTTACATTTTCTAGGCGGGTAGGGATGTGCCAATTCTCCTTATAAGGCTGAATTATAACCATTTCTATCAGTTACCTGAGTGGTCGATTTATATTTAGAGAACGGTTTTGCTTGCGGATTTCTTTTCCTCCAAGTTCCTGAATTAGAAGATCCTGAGGTATATTTGCCTGTAAGAAAACACACACATTGATTCTTAATTTCAGCCACAATTTCAGTAAAAACTCCCCTAGTCTGATATGTGAATTAAATATGACATTGACTGAAGTTTCAATGAATGCATCAGATGAGTCAGACATCACCTCTGAAACACAGACTAGTACTAAAGGCAGACTCTCTCTAGAACTGTAAAGATACTTTGTAATATTGTAGCATTTCGTAAGGCAAATGGGATCTCCTCATGAGGAGATTCTGCTGTGGACATCCTTGATTTTAACAAAGGGAATGTTCCTGAGTTGAAGACCTTCCCAAAAGCATCAACAGTTTCTGTTTTATCCCTGCTTGTGAAAGCTCTGTATAAAAGGCTATATTATGTTTTCGTGCTAGACAGTTGATTGGGCCTCAGAATATGTTGCCTAATCACAAACCATTTTCTAAAAATTTTGATTAAAATGAATATTATTAATATTCTTCTGTTTATTCCATCTTAATGCAATTAAGATTACAAAATTATTAATTTTGTAATAATCCTAACATTTTCAGTTTATACACAATGTGTAAATATTACCATAGTTTTCTGTTTGTGTCCAAAATCTCCTATTGGTGTCAGGCTGGTTCTTTTGTTTGGAGCCTTTCTGACCATAAGACTCAGGTATGGCTGGAAAGAAAGGCAGCAAAAATGTTAATGATTGTTCTTATGACAAAAATTATTATGTCCATTTTTTTCAAAAATGTTCTATCCTTTTTTAACCTGGAAATTTAATAAAATGCATTCTTCACATAAAGAATGTTTTCTTTATAATCTCTATACCAGCTTGTTTGTATTTAATGAAAGCAAACATTCAAAGAAAAAAGAAAAAAGACACAGCTATTTGTCCTCAAGACAAAGCAGTGATGCTGGAATTTGTTGCACTTAACTTTATTCACCTTAAAGTAGACATTACTCTGTCTGAAGGAAGTCCCTGTTAGAAATTAAGACAGGGAGGCACCTCAAAATGGAGAATCAACCCGTGAAAATAGCAAAATGAAATCACTTTCTTAACTTCCGATTATTTAAATTATTTACCACTAAATCTGTTGACAAAGTGAAAAATGAAAAAATACAATTATCCAGAGAAACTATGGACACAAAAAGTGAAAATTCAAATAAAGCCCAAATGATGAACTAGGTTGTGGGAGGCTATGTATATTTGCAAGATAAAAATAAAGCAAAAGATGTAATAAATCTGAAGCAGATTGCCAGAAAGAAAGGCACAAGACTCAGAATCCCACCTGTAGGTTTCTTGTCAAGTTAATGACATAGCCTGTACCATCAAGAAGACAGTAGAGTAAGGTGAAGGAAAGTATCAACCTTTATGAACAGCAGAAAGAATAGATTCAGTCCACTGTCCAACATAATTAATGTGAAAAAATAATACTAATGTTAAACACAAAGATTCACACTGCATTTAAATTGGTAACAGAAGTGTGAATAATACCCAAACCCTTGTTTATTCAAGAGAAAAAATAATCCTAAATAATGAAAATAAATACAAATCCATAACAATGAAAACTCCAGTGAAATCCCAGATATGGAAATATATCCTGCAGAGCAAGGTCATTCTTTCATACCCTACTGGGAAAAATAAGGTTGAACAAGAAACATTTTTTGAGATATAACTGAAATTCTAATGCAAAAAATACTTCTACTATAAGTAGTTAGAATAAAAGAAGAGCTTAAAGGTGGAGTTTTCAAGGTTTATTAAATATTTGAAAAGAATAAGTAACATAAGACATGCTGTAAAAAGGGGGGATCACTACATTTGTGCACATCAGCACTTCACAGCATCCATGAATTCCTGCTGTAAAGATGGCTCAATTATTGTACATGAATGTTCTGTCTGACACATTGCAAAGCTTTATAAATCTTTACACTTCAGTCTATGGATACGACTGAAATCTGCTTGGGAAAACTATGCTTGGTCAAATTTACTCATATCTGTATTTAGGCAGAAATAACTTATTATTCACCTGCAGAGACCCAATTGAATGCAGCACACTATAGACAGGCATTTTAAGAATTCTGTATAAACAGGAACCCACCTGTAGGTGCATTGAATTTTGGTTTTTGAGCGACAGTCCTGTAGACAACATATGCTGATCGTCGAGGTTCTGGAGAATTTAAATGAGTGTATCTTCCAGTCTCTCTCCCATACGGACTGGAAGAAGTAGCTTCATCATCCTTACTTTGACTCCTTTGTTGGTAACTTGGTTTTACTTTGGGGTCCATAGTGTGAATTCCTAGAAATGAAAATACAACCAAAAAGCTTGTGTTATTATTCAAAATTTTACACAATGCAGGCAACTGGAGGCTGGACAACAAGATTTAAAAAATGTTCTTTGTAGATAGTCCAATCCAAGTATGGGCCGTCCATATTTGACACTAAGAACAGAAATGTACTAGAGAGTGTTAAATCATCTCATGGTTTAGTAAAAGAAATTAATAAGCCAATGATTTTTTCAAAATACCTTTGCTAGTTCCTGCATTAGCTGAATTTCTTTGCTCCTCAGAAATCTTTTTATTTTCCTTTACTTCCTTACAGTGGTGGTTCTTTACCACTTCAGTGTGGTTTGTTTCTGAGGGATTAAAATAATACATATTCACTTTTCTAGAAAGCACAAAAAATGTTCTTATCCAAAAATGCTGTGGTGTTTTGGAAACATAATCTCCTACTTCATAAATAGGTCCCTTTGGGTGGAACATGGTTTCACATGTTAATTATTCTACAGGTCTCATTCCCCAGAAGGAAAGCAAAAGTGTCTATATTTCCTCCATCAGAAGAAACCTTGAAAACCAACTCAAAAATTAACTCTAAATGCAAAAATCAGATCATCCTTTCTCTACACTGCATAGGTATGGACCTGTGGAACATCCACAGTTGAGCCCATGGAGATCAATCCATGCACTCCAAAGGATGCCTGGCTGAACTGTGAATGACTTCTGCCTGTAGCATCTGGATACACCCTGGACATGGACAGTGCACGAACACAACAAAATACTACAAACAAGGAAGATAAATTTGCAGCAGCACTGGTTGCATAGGGAAGTTCACTTCAAAGTACAACCAGAACTCCACAGGGAAAGTTGCATTGTAAAAGTAACCACAGCACTCTTCTCCTGCCCCCTGCTACTTTGGGAAGATGTGGCTTTGTCTTCCCTTTTCTCCTGCTATAATAAATAAGCACTTTTGGTTTCTCCTATTTCAGGTGAAAATGCAGCAGAAATTCTCTACTTCGGCTTCAGTTTATGGGGTAGTTTAAAGACAAACATCTGTCCTTTTTTTTCCTTTTTACTCTAAAACTGCAAAGAAATAACTGGGTAACAATCTACTCGCAAGAACATTTTCTACATTGACAAATATATTCTGGAACTCTCCTGTGAAAAGGATGAAACATCATTAAGGTAATTCTGTGTAGGTATTTTAATTTGCTGTATGTGACTCGTTTTTAATAAACACACTGTATCACAAGCATTATGCTCGTTCCTTAATTTTATTTTTACTCATTTTATTAAGTCATGTGTTCTGTGAGATACCACCTACAATCAAATCTGTTCTACTTGGTAGAAGTGGAATGTGTACAGCACTTCACACGTGAGCATCAAAGACCTTAGTAGCTCAGGGACACAAACTGCCCACACTGAATCTATCAGAGGATGCAAACGGGCTGAAACACACAGAATTAAACCATAACATTCAATAACTGCTGTCATCTTGCAGTGAAAGAAATCACACTGTTAATGCAAATTTCACTTCAGATTGGTTTTACATAAAATATATAATGGTCACTATGCTTGCAGAGGAACAAAAACAATTTAATCCAAAAATTTGGAAATATATAATAATGAAGTACCTTTCATATTGGAATATTTTGATGTAATTGGTTCTTTTTCCCGAGGTAGTACCTCAAATCTGTTCCCATCAACAAATGTGTTCCTGTGTATCACAGAGCCACCACCTCCTGTAAGAAAGGAGTCTCACGAAGTTATCTATACTCAAGAGCACCCTGAGAAAGGTAAACAATGCAAAGAATCTGCTTTTTACATGGCAAGCTTTTAGCTGAAGTGGGTGAAAAAAATACAATGAACACAACAAAACCAAATAGCTGATGCAATAAGGGCCACAAAAATTAGAGAAAATAATCTGGTTTAAAAGCTTTACATACATATAACTGTGAACAGAGATTTAATTATTGAATTGTGTCTCAGTGGTAACTGTTTATACAGACACTGAGAATATCTAAAAAGAAAGATACCTTTGTACGTCAAGGTCACAGGAAAAGATGCAGAATGTAAGATATATTAATACTGTGCAATATAGTTCTGGAGCTAGAGGACCTACACCAGGTTGCTCCAAGCTAGAGCAAGCAGCCCTAGCACGGAACTGCACTGTTTTGCTTTGACAAACTAAGGGGGAAAAAACCCAATGCAACAATTATTACTATTTTTATCATTATTAAATATTTTTGGAAAAAAAAGGATTGAATACCACTAAGCATTAAGCAAATTCAAGGAGAATGGGGTATTCTTCAGCTTTAATGACATGATTCAATACTGAACTCAATTGGTCAAAAGAATGTGTCTTCATTAAGGTCAACCAAGTTTATGTAGAGGGATCAGATCCTATTACACAAACTGCACAATTGTAGCTTTGTTATTTTTCTGTAGGATAACTGAAAAATACAAAGCTTATTCATCTTAACTATGAATATTCTCACAAAAGTGACAGGTTTTGAAAGCTTTTTAACTTCAGGCAGTCACAGAATATTCTGAGTTAGAAGGGACTCACAAGGATCATCAAGTCCAGCTTTTAAATGAATGGCCCGTACAGGGATCAAGCCCACGATCTTGGCCTTACTAGCACCAGGCTCTAACCAACTTGCTTGCACCTCCACACTTGCTTTTTCATAAATTCACAGGACCCTTTCTTTCCCAAAATCAACTGTAATCTGCATAAAGGATTTTTTCAGTACAGTCCTAAAATAAGCATAATATATAATCATAAACAATGAGTTTGATTGTTATAATTAATGGTTCAGCATGAGAAAGAGTGTCTAGAATATACAGAACATATAATAACTCAAAGGCAAAATGGGGAAGTGTAATGCATGCATATTCAGTTATTTTATTTACCACATGGCAGCAATGAGAAGCTGATGCTACAGTATATTACCTCCATTGTCAAAGGATTTATGATCTGTCCTGGGAATACTCTCTATTGATACTCTCCTTTCTGAACCCTCTTTTTCTTTTCTTGTATTAGTAAATCTTATAGGAATTGTGTTGCTGTCACCTGGAAAGGCAACAGAAAAATGTTTAGCTGTGTGTAAGCACAGGTAATGGCACTGACATTCTCTTCCTCTCACCCCTGTGAGCCATTGATTAGTACAGTGCCATTTCTCTTAACCTCTCGTTTTACAACCTTCTTTCTCTTTTATTGGTTATTTGAATCCTGTCTAGTGTAACTGATGTCTAACTTTCATGCTAAGAAAATATCATAATTCACAGGCTAAAGAAGACTACAGCTTCAAAGTAAAGACCCAGGTATAAATTACCTGATTATTCATGAGCTTCTCACTATCCATGAATTACATTTATGAATCCTATCTGATTGAATTTATGGCATTTACAGGATGCATGTCATCATAGTACCTGAAGCCTCAGAGAACTCAATGGAAAAACCATTTTGGGGAAACATACCTATCCTTTTCTCTTAATGTATCTAATGATAAATAAAGGCACTTCTTACAAGGTATGTTCACACCCTCTGTCCTGATTCCCTCATCTATAGACTAAATATATCTATGTATTTTTTAGAGATAGTATATCAAAACTATTTTAATAACAAACACTTCAAATTTAGAAATTGAAAGAGAATAATGAAAGAAGAATCATAAGAACTAGAGTAAATATTTATAAATTTGTATTCCTTTGATCTTAATTATATTGGATAGTCCAGAATTCAAAACAAAATGGAACTCTTTTGTTCTTCACTTTTACAGGACAGTTGAGGGTGGTATTTAATCTAAATTTAGTTATAGAAAAGTTTAATGTATCACTACATTTTGACATCAAGACACCTAAGACAGCCAGCAGAGATCATGAAGCACCTCTGGAAAAGTGGCTCATCTCACCCTTTGGCATTGTCTGATGATTCAATAAATATAGGAGATCCATTGGAGTTCCTGTCTCTCTCCATTTACACCAGAGAGCCTAGATGAGAAATTTAAACTACCTTCCTAACCTTAGGATGGTTAAAATTAGACTACATAAATTTTTATCATGAAATTATATGAAATACCTATGTTGTGAATGTCAGGAAAGTACACACTGGGTTACTTGCCCATTTCTACCTTTTCCATCCACAACTGATACAGGTCATCACCCTAAGTGTGGCTATATACATGGCAAAAAAAAGAATTAAGTGCTTTTGTAATATGCTGACAAATACAAATATATTTTTGTAGCATTTTATTTTCACTAAGTTTAGAAAGTAAGAAGGAAGTGCAAACTTTGTAATAGTTTCTCCCTGTTACAGCAATTTTAGAAGTAGTAAATACAGTTCAAAGAAATCAAAATACTTGCCTTTCTGCAAGTTTTGTTCAGTAGCTTCCAGGGGTAATAACTCATCTTGCCATGGTGAAGACACAGTTTTTATTGATTGGTGTTTGTAAGGGTTCTGAATCCCATAATACTCTCCTACACGTGCCCCAAGAGGGAAAAAAAAAAAGTCCTAAAGTTTACTGTACTGGAAGCATTGCTTTTAAGGAAAGAGTGACTAATTTCATATTTACCAGATTTATAGCATATATCCCTTATTGCTTTTTCCTCTTCAATATCTATAACAGTCTTAGGCATCCAGTCAGAAACATCTGTAGGAAATATTTGTAAAAGATTACAAGATAACTTTACAAAGACCTTCAATAATTCTTAATAATCAAATATGATAATGACTTTCATTTCTGTCATTGGTTATTTTTGTTTTTGACTGCAACCTGTACTTCTGGACAGAAAAATGATTACTTAATATTAGGTATTTTCAAGTGCAATAGAATTGCAGTTAAAATACGTTTTAAGAAGCAAATGTTTGTTGATTCAAAAGGATTCAGAAACATCTCCAATATTCATTTTCAAAATAATTCTTCCTTTATACCCACAAGGAAATGGGATTCAACATGTCAACAGGGAATTCTTGTCACAAAACCTCTGCCCAAAGTTACTATCCTGTAATGCCTGGCAGGGCTGGTGAAGTGAGTGCCCCATATCTCTCTCAGTTAAGGCTGTGAGGATTGGCAAAGCCCTTCTTTCTAGATTGTTCAAGTGGCATACCCAGACTGAAATCAAGTTAGGGAGCACTAACAGGCTGCTTTACCTGCCAGCCTGAGGGGCAGGGGGAAAGTGAAAAGTGGCTTGAGGTAGCACAGTAATTTGCTGAGTGCATGCCTGAAAGTAGGTCATCTCACTTTTCATCCTAGGAATGTGCAATTTGTTCCATCCCTATGAGTCTCTTATCTCTAAGAGAGACACAGTCAATGGTTTAACTGTATTAACATATGTGTGTGTGTGTACATATATATTTATAGATATAAAAATATAAAAACATTCAGTTCAACTGATGAAGAGTTTTGCATCATTCTCTTTGCTAGGCTTAAGAATAACTTTCTCTAAAATATGACTGCCTACAGAGTTTGGTAGATCAGCTGAAAAAATTACTTAAGTTAAAGTCACACATCTCTCTTTTGTAAAAATCTTGTGACTTCACCTTCACTGAGGAGTGCGCACAGCCCTTGTTCAAAAATTTGTTTTCCAGAAATGCAGTACCTCCTTAAAATTTATAATATCATCCCTAAATTTTGAAGACTTTTTGATGGCCATCTGAACTGTGGATCACAGGAGTTAGAAAATACGTCTGGTGACTACCAGTTCCAACATTTTAAAGATTAGCTGAAAACTGTTTCAAAAAACTTGTCAACAACTCTTTTCTAAAAATATAATGGTTATCATAAAAAATCAGCTGTGAAATACATTGCGGGAGCTAACAAAACCCATTCAACTTGCTTATAAAAGAAAAAAGCTGTTTACAGTTCTCTTCGTCTTCATCATCCTCTTCATCGTCCTCTTCATCACTGAGGTTTATAATCAGTGGAGGGTGAATTGGTGCTAAAACATTCTCTTGATTTCTGAGTGAGTCTTGACGATGGGCTGGATGCAGGATGCCTCCTTGGACATCCTGTTTCAATGGGACATCTGCAGACAGGAACATTAGATTTACTTAGTCAGGAGGAAACTAAAGTATCACATCCAGGCTGACAGCAGCAGGCATACTTCTGCAGTCATTATCAGGATTAGGCATTATCTTCTACACAGGTTGGCAAGACAGAACCTTCCAACTCCAGAAAGTATGAAAAACACAGGTACTAGCTCCTCTGAATGGACACAGGCACTGCTGAATTTTGAAAACAGGAACATTTTTATCACTGCACTGTTTTAAAAGTTGCAAACATGCTGTATCACTCCTTACAGCATTCTTTTTGAAGAATTTAGCAATGCTAAGCACAGGATTGTTCATTTTACATTTGAAGACTTTTTATATCAAACTAAACTCTTTTTACTAGGTACAAAATGTAGATTTTGTGAAAGAATGTGAAGTTCACAAAGATGATTTACTCTTAATTAGAAAATAAATCAGAAAATATATTATTTTCCTTAGGAATTTATCTCCACCCATAATATTTTTAGCAAAATGGCTTAATACTGGGATAACATATTCCACGAGCCCGGAAATGCCATGGATTGAAAAGAAAAATGATGAAAAATGGTGAGTCTATATTGTTCAAGATGACTGATTTGCAACCATAGCATTCTATGCATTAAGAATCAATATGAAAAATATTGAAGTTTGATATATTTTCCAGTCTTAAAGAAAGTGTGGGCATTTTTCTATTATTCCAGTTGTTTTCCTTCTCCTGCATCTCTTGCTTGCCTATGAACAGTATGTATATAATGTTAAACCCTTTCTCATAACATGACTACAGATCAGATTTGTTGTATCTCATGTAAGAGATGTGTAAGAGACCAGGCTATTTGTAGCTCCAGGTAGAATAAGCCAAATCAAACTTCAATTAGTTTAACAATATTTCTAAGTATTAGAACAAAAAAATTTACAGGTTTAGCATTTGCAATGCTATTGTGGAGCACACAGACTCCGAATTTGTAGGTATTTTAGTAAAATGTAAAAGGGTCTGGTCTGTTTTCTAGCTGTGACTGTTGAACATTGCTCTTACCCAGGATACCCTTGCCCACAGTGTCTCCTGGGGCCAGGCTCTGACTTGCACCCCAGCTAGAAGTGTGCCTGTGCTGTTGGTGGGAGCTGTGCCAAAGGCAGCATGGCACTTGCAGAAACAGCGCTCCAGGTCTTGCCTTGACCCAGTGTGCTTAGTTAAGCTCCACAGGCCCAGATATGACAGGCTACATTTTCCTGGGGCAGTTTCAGGAACACCAGATTTCATGGTGACCTGCTGTCCTCACTCCTGCTTCTGACACCTGTCTTGGTTCTTTGGCCTGGACTCTTACCCTGTTCCAGGTTCCAACTGTCTACCAGGATTCCTGGCAGTCAAGAGCTCCTCTTAGAAATAGATGAAGGAAAAACCCCAACTTGTAATGGTGGGGTTTTCCACAAATAAGAGTGCTGCCTTACACACTATTACTGTACTTCAGTAACAGGTAACCAATGTTCAAGCCCAAAATTTTTATTCAAAACAATGAACTGGAAGTCTATCTGCACAAACAGCACTGTAATCTGATGTTATCACTACAAGGGACATCTCATCCATACAACACGTGGTGCTCTATCGACAGATATTGGTATCCCTACCAATCTCCTCCTCCCACCACACACACTACTTTTGATTTTTCTTAAATTATTACCCGCATACTAACCATTTGAAATACTAGAGAGATTTAATCTATCAAAAATTCAAGTTAAGCAACATCTTTACTCCATGGATCTCAGTAGCCTAAATGTGACTTCATCTTTTATATCATTAATAGGTATGAAGTTTCATAATATGACAGCTAAAATAATTCGTGTGGCAATCTTACTCAAATTCCTTTCTTTCCCTTGAACCTGCTGAGATAGCAGATCATACCTGATTGATTCGCCATGGTGCATTTCTAGTCCTTACTATATACTACATAAGCACTGGAAGGGCATTTTTATCTATTTCATTACTCTAATGAAAATATTGTTGAGAAAATATTTTTTACTCACTGTTACTAGGTGGCAAATAAAGTCCATTTATATTACGGGGTTTTCTGTGAAAGAAGTCACAGCTTATCCTCCTACAGCCTATGGGCTCTGTCTCCCAGAAACAGGAGAACTTGCTGTAGTTTTGCTGCAGGAGAAAACAGTTTTCAGGTGTTGTAAATATAACAATCGAAATTGAATAAATGGATTAGTACATGCTGTGTGAACATAGGATTGAATATATGACAGTTCACACTGCTATAAACATACTACCAAGATTTTGTGGGACCACATTCTTATAGTTTACAACATTTCAAATTATCTTGAAGTTTATCATAAGCTCTAGATAGCTCTAAAGTCATCAAGTTAGGTCAATGGGGTTTGGTGATGTAAAATGGTTTCTAGATTAGAATAGGGGTAAGACAGTCTACTTAGTTTACTGCAGACGTTTCATGAGCTGCTGGGAAGGAAAAAAAAATCTCTTAAATCACTTAACAGGCGTGTGGCTGAGTTTCCTTTTCTGTGCAATGGGAAAATCTGATCAATCTCCAATGAAATGTGCTGTACAAGTGCAAATCTTGCACTAGTACTGCCTTACTATCAAAGGACATGGATCTATGGGAAAACATGGGGTAAGAAACAAAACCCAGAAAGATTCCCAACAAAACTGAAAAAAAATTGGGACTTGATGTTGAGACTGCTGCTCTTACACTGCTCACACCATCTTTCAGCTGTTTTTAAAGATGACAAACAAAAACCTAATGGGAATAATAAGTTGTCTACATGGATTTGTTTAATTGTTTCTTTACTCATACTGCTGCTCTCTCCCTCTAGTGAACAATGTGGCACCAGCTAAAAAGTCTGCACAATATTGCAGAGATAGTACCTTCATAACACAGGTCACTTCTGTTAGTCGTACATAAAAGTATTGTTCTCCATCTCTATCTTACCAGAGTTTGCAGTTTTTAGCATCATCTCTGATGGTGAAATTCACTTATCCTTAAACCCTGAGGTATCTTCCTCAAACATATGATAAACTTGTAATTCCAAAGAGGCAAGTGCTCACAAGCTTCACCCTGAATATGTAAACTCAGGTATCTATACTGGATGTGAATGGCATCCCACCTGAGAACTGTAAATGCCAGGTTGGGGTTTATTTCTGAATGAGTTTCTGAGTAAATTTTTAAATGAAAACAAGGCCACACTTGAAAATATTGGAATATTTGGAGGCAGGTTTCTCCCAGTTCCAGACATTAACAGCTATGTCTAGAAGCAGCATCTCCAAAAACTTCTGGATTGTACAACTGGGCAACTCCCTGAGACACAAAGCCCATATCCCAGGCATTAACACCTAACTTCCTGATCCTTAAAAATGGATCCAATAACCAAGAGCCCTAAACCCATCCCTGGATTTTACCAGGTGGAGTGTAAGTACTTCCTTGAATTAAAGCTATCAGCAGTCAGGCAAATCATAATCTTATCCTGAAAGCAGTTTTCTTCCAAATACCGGACCTCAAGATGAAACAAAACTCAGTGGATAGTGTAGCTAAAACACAGAACAGTTGAATGAAGCATGTGGTACCTTCTCCATGTGGTTGAACTGTTGAACTGAACTGAGAGCAGTTGTTAGCCAGGATGGAATGTTACATTTTAACAGTTGCCAACTGCTCCTCCAGCCTGGGACATCACCATGATGCTGCTACATGACCTGTCCAGGCTGAACATCTTCTTTTCTCTCTATTGCATCCAAGTAAAATATAGAATATCAGATTGCTTCAAAGAATCACCCATTCTGGTACTTTTTTAATGTGAAATGGAACAAACCCATTTCGTGAAGCTTAAATAATACCCAAGTTCTTGTTGATGGAACTGTTGTCTTAAAAACAAGTCTTTGATACCACTAGGATACCACAGCCTGCTGGGCAACAACAGTCAGAAGGAGGAGTGAGCATATATGTGAGAGCAAGAACCCTCGGGCACCAAGGCCAGGGAAGAAGGAGGGGGAAGAGGTGCTCCAGACGCCGGGGCAGACAGTGTCTCCTGCAGCCCGTGGTGAAGGCCATGGTGAGGCAGCTGTGCCCATGCTGCCCCATGAAGATCCACTGTGCAGCAGGGATGCACCCCCGGCCTGCGGAGGGCCCACGCCAGAGCAGGTGGATGCACCCAAAGGAGGCTGTGACCCCATGAGAAACCCGCGCTGGAGCAGGTTCCTGGCAGGACCTATAGGCCCAGGAGTCTACAGGAGTCCACTCTGCCAGGAGCCGGCGCTGAGGAAAGCTCAGCTAACCCCGGGCCCCGGTCGGGCCGCGCCGGACGGAGGTACCGAGTGTCCGGGCCTGATGGCGGGAGGGAGGAGGCCCCGCGCCGCGCCGCGCAGCAGCAGCAGCGCTCCCGGCAACGGACTCCATTTCCCGTGGGGCAGGGCGGGCGGCGCAGGNCGTGTCTGTTCGTCACCGAGGTGAAGGACGAGCCGTCGGACAAGCGGGAGCGACAGGTGGCCGGGGCAGCACCGGGAGGGGCGGATGGGGGGCAGGCAGGTGGGGCTGGGCCCGAGCCCAGGGGAAATTGCTGGGCCGCGGGCTGCAACAGCACGGACTATGTCAGAGCCCCCGGCCGCAGCAGAGTGGCGAGAAGTGAGGCTGGAGATTTAAGGGAGACTGACCGGAGAGGTTTACGTGGGATTCTCCCGCTGAGTGCCAAATCAGCACACGCTTCTCCTGGCAAGTGCATACAGGTGTTCACCCTGATGGTGTGTTTGCTTTTTCTAAGTGAAGGCCACTCCAGCATGACCGCTGTATACGGGGAGCTTGTATAAAACCATCCTGCCATTCCTGCTCGTGAGCCTCGTAGGAGGAACAACGAGCTTGTATCCCTTTTGTGTGGTTTTTTTCCTCGTTGTTGTTTTCTTTTTGGTATATCAGGCTTATGACAGAAGAATTCGTTTGAGGCAGTGAGATGTGGACAGATTGGGCCGGCACTCACCTGTCTAGCTGCAGACCTCCAGCTTGTGGTCCCTGAGTTTAGTAGCAGCTGCGTAGGGAACTTGAATCCAGCCCTGAGTGACCTTCTCCCACTGGTGATTGGCTTCTGGATGAAAGAGCTGAAATGGTTACTAAAACGACAGTAACGTAATTGTTCAACTCAGAGTTAAACCAACTCAGTAATGGTCATGTAAGGGTGCATCCCTACACTGATGACTCTTCACACAGAAAAACCTAACAGGGTGTTAAATCTGGAAGTGGCACGTGCCGGTTTTGTTTGGTCGGTTTTGGGTTTTTTGTATTTTTTGTTGTTTTGGTTTGGTTTTTAAAGTGCAGGCAAGGATAGAACGTGGTTATGATTGGTAGGGAAGAAAGGGGGTGGTAGTGGTGGTAAAATCAATGGGAATGTTTTCTCACTACCCTGAAAGCTTTTGTGTAATCCTCGTATATGCTGTTTGTTATGGTTACAGATCTTATAACTATAATGTGAAACAGTCATGTAATGTAACACAGGTTCTCATTGTATGAATTCCACATTCTGTTTCAAGACTTCTGCAAGACAAGGACTTGTTTTGTATTTTGCTAGCAGAAAGAGACAGTCCAGATTAAAAGACAAAGTTGACCAGGGAGAGAAGAGGGAGGTATGATGATTATAGGGAAAAAGATTTGAATCCGAACACAGCTGATTGCATATTTGCAGTGAAACTCTTAGAGAAGCTGTATAGAAGTACTATACGTTTGTACTAGTTGGCTGTTTAAGATCCACAGATCAATTTCTCTTCTAAAGCACAAAACTGTTTAGCTGACATCACTGATACTGAGTATTTAATACCAGGATGCTTTTGCCACCCTGCAAAAGCACACCTGGTCTGTGTATTGCACTAATGTGGTGCTACTGATTTCAGCTTCAAAGGAAAGCTGAGGAGTGCTAGTCATGAGGAATTGCTATTGCCACCCTAAATGCAGGAAGGTGGATCTCAAAATGTTACAGTATTGGACTGGAACCCTTCTAGTTTATGTGCCCTGTTTAAAGTGGAAGCCAAAGTCATCTCTAAATAATAATCAAGGATGGAAAAGAGGGAGAGAACTTACAGATTGCCCTGGTTCTTCTGTCCTATTGTACTTTGCAAACTATTGAGTTTTGAAGAAACAAGGGTGTCTTGCAATAGTATTAGAAATCAGCTCTATAATGTGTAATACTTAGAGAGTTGGATTTATAGAGGCCAGCTGTAAGGACCAAGAATCTGTATGAAAGCAAGGCAGTAACATAGCCACTTGTCTTCTTTTCAGCCATTTAAAGTTTTGGCAACTGACACTATAACTGGTAAGGCACTAGAGGCAGATGTACACAATGCAGTTCCTACTGAAAAGGTGGATGGAACCTGCTGTTATGTAACTACGTATAAAGGTAATAAGGAA
The DNA here is from genome assembly GCA_013400735.1 of Pomatostomus ruficeps. Lineage (NCBI taxonomy): Eukaryota > Metazoa > Chordata > Aves > Passeriformes > Timaliidae > Pomatostomus > Pomatostomus ruficeps. The sequence goes on from VYZT01039032.1 coordinate 22,934, forward strand.
AATCCATTTGCGGATTTCTCGTGCTGATTAGAAGTCTTGTTTTACTTAGTTTTCACTTTTATGGTGTGATTTATTTACAGCTGTTATGAATTAGAGTGTCATTAAGCATCTTGACCACAAAGTAATAGTTACCATAGACTTAGAAGGTGTTTCTAAAGTTGTTCTAGAATTTACTCTCTAAAATACATGAAGTATGATTCAAGTGAATATGAACATCCAGTAACTATTCCAGTTTTTAAACTTCCTATTACCTTGAAAACTGGGTCATGTATAACAGAGTGTCTAATTTCCTTGGGGAAGATTAATAGAAGTACAGATGTTGTGAGGAAATGAAAAGGCTGTGGTTCGTTGACTCACTGGGTTTCATGCCTTCACCTGAAATTGTAAGGAAACTATTACACTAGGCAAGACTGTATATAGAATATAAAATATATTTGGAAATTTACATAGGGTAATTTGAATTTAAATAGTGGGTGACTTTGCTTATAAAACGTCTCTAGTGGCAAATGAGAATTCCTATCTTGACTGTTACGTAGTTGATTTCAGTACTCTGCAGGGTATGGTTACCTCAGTAAAGTGCTGGTTTTCTCTCTGGAAACTCCTAGGACAACCCTACCTATGGGCCAGGTTGGATCGAAAACCCACCAAACAAGGTGAAAAAAGGTTTAAACGATTCTTGTATTCATTGGAAGATTGCAAAGGTTAGTGAAGATTTCTTTCCTTCTTTTTGACAATGTAAGTTCTCCAGTTGGAAAAACAACTAGGCTAACATGAAACATCAGTGATCCTGCTCCAGCTTTTTAACATCACTCCTTACGTTGGAGAGCTTTAAACTGGAATAGGTAGCTAGTTTTTTAATCTTAATTTTTGAACCTTTAAACTTCTTAAAGGCTAAATGCTTCTTTAAACTGTCCTAACTGTAGACCACTTGAGTGTGACAGATCTTAGCGTTTGTACAAAGTAACTGGGACTACTGTCTGTAAGACAAGGTTTAGATCTATGGTATTTCGATAATTACATTGAAAGACAACTAAAGCAGAGTTGGTTAACAGTTTGCCAAAAACTAAATGTTGCATTTACATGTCTAGAATTTGTTTGGAATATTGAAGAGGATTTCAAGCCTGTTCCAGATACCTGGATTCCAGCAAAGGACATAGAATTCTCTAATGGCAATCCTTTGCCTGATGAAAATGGACACATGCCAGGTACCTATGATGCAGCACAGGTAAAACTGGGGAAAGGTGTGTGTGAATTTTTGAAGTGAATCAGTATTAGTTCCAGAGTTAAAAATAGTAGTTAACATATTCAGAAAAAAAAAATTTGAATGTCAATCATTCACTATCCAGAAAGGCTTTGTTCTTCTGACACATGGAAATAATTGCAGTTTGCTGTACAGACTTACAGGCCTTCAGCTGAAGGTGTAATTGTCACATTTACATTCTTCTGAGATAGCGCAGCTTTTTCTTTTTACTCTTTCTGTGTGTAGTTAACTGTAGGGTTTTTCTAATGCATGTAACAGGTTCTAGTACACATTTAATAGCTTTAGATGTTTACTTTGGTAAAACTCAGTGTTTTCTCCTAGGTTGGGTGCCCGTGGAGAAGAATAGTAAGCAGTACTGCTGGCACTCATCTGTTGTAAATTATGAGGCTGGAATCGCCCTGGTGTTGAGACATCATGCTGACCCAGGGCTTCTGGAAATCAGTCCCGTGCCATTGTCAGAAATTGTAGAACAAACACTGGAGCTTATTGGGACTAATATCAATGCAAATCCGTATGGTAAGTTTATACGGTCTTTTCTTAAATACTTTTTTCCTTTAGTGGTATTTTTGAGTGAAATCAGTGTATTTTCTTTGTGTAAGTTTTTTAAAAGTTTTCCAGTAGCAGCCTCCTTAGAAAGGAGAGGAAGGGCTGGCAGAAGGAACTCTCACCCAAAAACACTCACCTTAGAAAGCTGAGCTGTCATGGGACTAGTTATGTCTGTTAAACCTCAGTTACTATAAAAAAGCATTGCTTTGGTCTTTCAAAAAATATTTTGACTGTAAAAACTGTTTTAAATACTACTATTAAAATACTAGTAAATTTTTTTAAGTTTGTTTCTTGATGCCTTCACTTTTTTTACTTGCTCTTTTGATGAATTGAAGTAGAAAATTTTATTCAACCATTTTTTGGAGCCCCTAAAGTTAGTCACAAGTTGCAATTTTTAAATTATGAAATAGGAATTTTTTTTTAAGGAAATGTAATTTAGGCTAAATTTTGGTTGTGGCTTCTTCCTTTAAAGGCCTTATAATGAGAAGTCATGAGGTATGAGCACAAGTGAGTTCTAACTTCTGTGCTTTGCTGTTAGGATAACTTGGAAGGATGGATAGGAAAAATAGTCCTACCTGCCTAATATACCTAAGCATTTTGTCAGTATGTAAAAGAATTGCAACAAAAAGTTATAATAGCTGTATTCTAAAATGAAGATTTATGTTAAGATGAAAAGGCAGTGCAGTTGTTAACAGCTCAGTTTTAAGCATTCATGAGAAGATATGCCAGACTTTCAGGAACTAAGGTGTTTCTGCCATTGATTGTGACCTGAAGCGTGAAGGATTTAGCTGGTGGCTATATGGTGACAAAGGGGGGTGACCACAAGGAAAAAGGAGACAACTGTATAAATCTGTGTCATGTTTATTTTATACAAAGGAAGAGGAGATTTTAATAAATAATTTTGTATTAAAGTGTGAGGACAGATAGTTGCATTTGGTACTTAAAATTATAATTAACTGTTCTGTTAAAGATAGGACAGTGTTGTAGTATCTAATAGAAATTTACCTTTACAGAGTGCTGTTAAGAAATCTGCAATAACAAAAGTGAGGAAACCCATTAACTAGGAGAAAGGTTAACTAGGTTTCTTTAAATATAGGATTAGGAAGTAAGAAGCACCCTGTACATCTTCTGGTACCACATGGAGCATTTGAAATAAAGAACCCACCTGCTTTGAAGCAAAATGACATCTTGTCTTGGTTTGAAAGCTGCACTGAGGGTCAAGTTGAAGGAATTGTGTGGCACTGCCATGATGGGTGTTTAATCAAGGTAAGTATATGGATGCACGTGTCGAAAGCACTATAACAAGTCATAAAATGTGAAGTACTGTATTCATTTTTTGTCTTTTTTTCCCAAATTCTTTAATAGCAAATGTTCTCCAACAAATGAGATGGCAGTAGAATTAGTAAAGCCACTGAATCACTACAATGACAACAAATTGAACTTTTTAATTCCCAACATGTTAATAAAGTAATTGAGAACTTTTTTTTTTTTTTTGCCTCTCTGTATAGGAATCATTAAAGTTTAACTCTTGTATTTAAAAATCAAGTTCTTGTAATGTTGACTAACAGAACAAGTATTAGTATTAAGAATGTGATTTTTGATTAATTAGCAAGTTTGTATTATCTCTGAAACTGGAGGACACCTTGGTTCTTGTTTGCCTTTTGTGTTTTGTTGTTGTTCATGTTTTACAGGTAACTGATTAATTAAGTGCCCTGATGCAGAGGATCCTAGAATCCACAAATGCCCAAACATGTTCCAAGTTGGGAATTGTTGTGCTGCTCTATCAAAATGGCTGAACTGATCTTCTTTCCTTTTCTTTCAGCTCCATCGCCACCATCTTGGTTTACCCTGGCCACTTGCAGAGACATACCTGAATTCTCAGCCCGTTGTCATTTCTTTTAACAGAACTAAATATGACTATGACTTTGAGCCAAAGAGTTTGTTTCACCGTTTTTCAGGGTTGGATGGACAAAAATTTGACAGACTCAAAGATATCAAGTTTGATGCTTGAAATGATTCTTTTCTTTTAATTTAATTGTTTTATGTGTTGCATTCCTCTTACATGTGTCTACCACAGAATTCTTCATGAATAGTCTTCTAGCTTAGGCAATAGCCCAGGTACTGTATCATTTTAAATTTATCCTAAATTACTAATTTTAAATAACAGGGATCTGACAGCCAGAGCAGAGATCTAGCTTTCAGCATGTTTATTTCCTGACAAATCCTTAGCTTTTGAACCTACTCCGGGAAACTGTTAGCATTAAGTGTAAGAATGTTTTCTACCACTGGCTGGTCCTAAAAGCTTTACTAATGAATGCAATTAACTGGAAAAGTTACATAGGTTGTGCTTCTACAGCTGTGATTATTATGACACTATTCTGTGTAGGTTTGAGATTTAGCATCAGGTTTCTTAACAGTAAAAGAACATATTTCAGGTGGGACCAGAATTAGTCCTAAAATTTGACAATTTTTTTTTAAGTTGTAGCAGTTTCTTATGGGAGAAAACTTCCTGGTATCATTTAACTGTTGATCTGCAGCATTTTGCTGTTCTTTAAAAACCCAGTTAACCTATATTCTACAGGCACTTGTACTATTTTGGGACAAAAGAGTAAATAATAGAAAATACAATAGTTTTATTTTGGAGAGCCTAGTAAGTGGAGAGAGACATGATTTGGTTTAATAATTCCCATTTCCAACTGCATCTCCATTAGGAAACTTTGTCAAGGGCATATTAAATAAGGTATATAAACAATAAAGTGAGACTGAATGATCATTTGAGTTGGCTTTATTTCATCTCTGCTATAAAAGTTTACATCTAGCTATATAAAATAAAATGAAAAATCAATTAGGTACAAAAATACTACCGGTTTGGCTGAAATACTGTAGCTTCATTTTCAGTTCTTTGTTCTTGGGTTTTCTAACATTGAGGTAAAAATAACCAGGGATGTAAGAACAGACATCGAGCACATGGACCCTGAGTTTGGAGTGAAACATTATGGTCATGCAAGACAACAACAGCAAAGTACGTATTCTGACTGATCTGGGACTTTGCATACTTGGTATGCTGACAGTGTAAGGGTTTATTAACCTTTAGGATGAGCCCAAGGTTTCAACTTCACCTGACACCACCTTATTACCCAAATTAACTGTTCTGAATTAAAATATATTATTGCACAGGAGCTGGGAGAGGTAAAACTTGCTTTTATTTTGACTGTTATATATAAATACTGGCCATGACCTGTTGAATAATCCAATGCTGCACTCTTAGATGTGTGCAAATGAACATAACTTTAAGAGACTTGTATGATTCCAAAATAAACACAGACAACTTTATTTTTTGTATCAATGGTGAGGATACTGAACACTAGCCTAATCAACAGAAATGTTGCCCGGACTATCCTGAATGCCAAACTCTTCATAAAGCTGCTTCAATCTCTCTTCTAAGATAATATTTTTTTTTACTTCTTCATTGTAGTTATATTTTAGATCCTCAAGTTCTTCAAAAAAGGAAGGATTGTAGGTTTCTAGTTCTCTTCTCAGGTCTTTTGTCTCTTCCTGTTGAAAAGAATGGAGTACCACCTTTATCCAGAACTTTGTTAATACCACACAACAGCTTCTTTTGCCTTTTTCTTGAGAGGTTTTGTGATAAGGGAATAAGGATGTTGTCTAGAGGCAAAAAATTCTACCCATAAATAGCACCTTCACTAAAAACAAAATAGGCTTTGTAAACAATGTTTAGAAATTGACTTTGTTATTAAATATTAATTCAGCTATTAAATGGCTCTTTCTAGCTAACCATAATTTTGCTTATTATCTTGCCTGGGATGATCCTTGCAGCTTACCTTCAATTGCTGTTTTTCGAGCTCTGAAGCTTCCAACTGCGACTGGAGGTCAGCCAGTTCTGTCCTTAGTTTGTCAGTTTTATCCTTCTCTACTCTTTCATTATGTCCTGCAAAAACAATGATTTTTTAAATGAAATTTTAAGTCGTGAAAACCCCTGGCACAAATAATCTTGTTTCAATAATTCTGGATCTACTGAAAGCTGAAGCAGTTGAAGTATATAAATCCACCTGGGATCACCAAACATTCAAGGTACCTGGGCTCTTCCTTAGTTCCTGTACAAATTAAGCAGTAGTGTCTAGTTCCTGTGCCTGAATGCAGTAGCCCAGTGGCCAGTCTGTTAGCACATCTTTGAGAAATACAGCATGTACCCTTTCTCTGAATCAAATGCAGGAAGTTTGGAAATAAAAGGATCATGTTGCAAGTATTCATAATTCCAGTAGGGTTAGTTTTGGGGTTTTTCTTCCAGTCATATGTCAATGTGCTGTTTTATGGTGCTCTGCTTTTCCCATGGGAGTGATGCGGGCTAGATCCTAAATCATTCACAGAGCTGGTAACTGGAAATGAACACTCATTCTCTAGCAGCTTGGAACCCAAAGCAAAAGGTGCAGAAAAGAGGATTTCAATGAATGACTGACTTCTCACAAACAGTCTTTTGAGGTGAATAAAGCCAGTGGGGGCAGGAACTACACAACTTGTGAGGGGAAAATCGTACAAAGCTTACAGCCTCTTGCTCAAAATAATTGATTATGGAGATTTTTACTAAAAATTCTCTACAAAAAGCTTGTATATGTACTCAAAAATCCAAGACCTTAATCTGCTCCAGTTTACACTACTTTGACATTAATCTATTTCAAATAAGGCTGTAGATTTATTACCACTTTGCACACACATATTAAGTAAAAGTAGTTTTAGACCCTAAATACAAGAAGATCTTTATTTTATGTATTGAAAATTATTACCAGTTGCACGACCTTCACTTGTAGAGGTGTGGCTTTGGTGCTTATAATCGTCCATCTGGTGCACTAGTTCTGCTTTTTCTTTCTCTAATTGATTATTAGTTAATCTGGAATATAAAACAATTTTAGAATAATTTTAAAAAATTATTAAAGTATTTTAGAACATAAAATACTTAACTAAAAATTGCAGTGGCCATTTCCTGATCTTACTTCATGTATATTGGCTGAAGTATTTAGTTAGTTATTTAGAAGTACATTACCTTAAAAGCTGAAGCTCCTTGATGAGGTTTTGCTCTGTCCCTGCACCTTCAGGAAGATGTTTGAGATGCTCAATCTTGAAAGAAAAATTAAGGAAGTTTTATTCTTGAAAACAGTATCAATGGCAATACAGTTCAGATAGAGTTCTCTTGGATATAAGATTAAAAAAATGAATGAAAACAATACTAAGGATGTAACCAAGAAAAATCAGAAAAAAAAGTGTTCATGTACAGTTTCCACACACAAAGCTAATTCTCGACAGCCTTTTCAAAGTTAGTAAAGATCACTGGTATGTATTTCATGAAGGGTGAAGAAAAACGTATTTAAAAGTTAGATTTACAAAGAAAGTTGGGTACATAGCTACATCAACATGAAGTATACATATGCTTAAGGAATTGATATGCCTAAATCATTCAAATGCTTTAAAAATATTACTTAGATGCTTATTTGCATACCTGGGTGTCCCAGTTCATTTTGAAAGATAGTATGAAAACCCTGTGGCTCTGCAATGACAACCCAAATGAGGGAATCCTGAGCAGGGGTGACCTGCAGTTCAGTTAGAAGAGGTCCCTGAGCAGAGAGGGAGGGAGCCTCTGGAAGAGCTGCCTGGTAAAGAGGCAGGAGCACAGTAGTGGTTTGAATATGTGATTATGTACAATTAATGAATGCAGTGACAGGTCATGAACTCCCATGAGGCTACTGGTGATGACAGGGTTTTGTTCTGTTACTACCTGAAATGGTAAGGATTTGGGTTATTTTATTTTACACAGTTTCTGGTTTTTGAAATGTAGTTAACCCTGATCTCATCCCTTTATCAGTACTTGAGACATGAAAGAAACTGGCAAGTGTGTTGCTCCAGAGTAATATCACATAATGAAAGACTTGTATCTCTGTGTTAAATTTGCTACTGGTATACACTTCAGGTTAATAACTCTGATGCTAGAAAAGGAAAAACAAGGAAAACCTAACAAAATAATTGTTTCACGGGAATCAATTCCAAGTTCTACTTATTGAACACATCTACTTGCTTACATTGTATATATATGACTTCCCAAATTGGAAGTTTTGTATTTGATACCTTGCACTGAGAAGGGCTGGTACAAGATGTCTGGGTAAGAAAACCATCCACATCCAAATAAATGCGAAGATGGAAGCTGATATAGGGGCAGTTCTAGGACTGCACCTCTCTACTTAAAAGCCAAAATGTGATCCCTCTTTTCAAAGGTACCTGAGTTCAAAATTCATCAGCTCTTCCACATGTACAATAGTACTTGTAAGACTATTGGAGACTGCATGTAAGAGGTCAGATTGCAAACAGAAATAAGGATCCTGTTTAGGATGGCAAACTCAATACTCCCCTGCTCCCCCACCAAAAAAAACCAAACTGGAGGGCATAGGGAAGTCTCTGCAGCAACCTCACTCTGGAAAGATATTAAGATCTTTTGAAGCATCTGGATTTACAGGCTTTCATGTGATTGCTGAAACTATAATAAAAAAAGCCCTACAGAAGAACACAGTAGAGAAATAATAGTTTTCCTCTAAGACAGCCAAGTCCAAGTCAAGAATATATATTATTGATAATATGTGGTAAACCTCATTAATTGACTAAAATATGTAAATATGGCAGCTATGACTGAAAAAACCCTACAAAAGAAAGGATCAGAGAAAAAACAAGTATTCTGCCACTACAGACATTACAAAGACATAAATTAAGCATTCTATTTTCAGAGTTACCTGGCCAAATTTTACTCACTTGTTCTTTTAGGTCTTGTAAATTTTTATCAGCGTTGTGTTCACGTTCTGTTGCTTCCTGAAGCAGCTGTTTAAGGTTAGCAATGCTTTGGGTTTTTTTAGCAATATCCATTTCCATTTCCTTCAGCTTGGTTTCCTGCATTCTGGCGGTATTTTTATTTAGAGAAAAATAAGAGCAAAAGTTAATACTTCTGCAGAAATAGAGATTAAAATATCTTTTGGACAAAAAATGCTGTAAAATACACCCTAAAATATGTTTGGGGCATTGGCCTTGAAATAATCACTGGCCTTAGAAATACAGCTTGCTTAAAGAAGCGTAATGAGAAATACATTTTAAATCTTAGAATAAAGGCTTTTCTAGATATTACACTTCTGTGGGTCTTTTCTTGTGTCTACTCTTTATTAAAGGGTCATGGAACTCTTTTTATGCTATTGCATATAAACCCCAAAACCCTGCTGCTAAAAGGATGCACACTTCTGATGCAGTATGTACTCCAGTTGGATCTTACTTCAGTGTTATACTTTTGAAAGTATTTTTCTAATGATTTAATAATTTATGAAAGACAATGTACTGAGAAAAAGGCTAATACAGATGCAGAAGATGAAGACTCCCAGGCCAAAACTATTCTGCAGTAAATTGTTTACCCTGGAGGAGCAACAGTTTGAGGAAGATTCCATTTTGCATTGAGCTGTACAAGGCTGCAACAAGGTTTGTGTAAAACCTGAAATGCTGAAAGGTGCCTCTGGAGATCAGGTAGCCCAGTCTCCCATCTGAATCCATGTGGATTTTCAGATGGCAGGACAATGTCCAACACCTTGCTACCTCCTAAAGAGTCTTCTGAAGGGTCACTGGGATGACATCCCTTCGTCTGCCCTATGACACACTCTCTGTTACCACATACATGGTTTGCTAGATGTGCTGGTGAAGTGGATTGCATGTTAAGCGGCTCCTCTAGGTTAGTTCAGGTCTTTAAGTTATTAACTTACTTTAAATTCACGTTAAAGTGCATGCAAGTAGAAGGCTTTGTTCACATGAATTGAAATAGGCAAGTACAATTAAAAATGACCTTGTACTTTGTATCTATACACAACTACATATCTCTGTCAACTAAAGAGAACCAAGTAGAAATGTTTTTCAAAACTGAAGAACTAAAAGAATAAATATATGAAAACTGCTGAGCTGATATACCAGCTGTTAAGGGCCTACCATCTTCACTCCATGCTCATATCCTCCTTCTCTTGTGGCCATCAGCCACTTTTGCCCTGTCCTGCAGTCAGTTTTGCCCTCCTTCCTTGGGCAAATTATGGTTGTCATCTGGCCTTGCATAGAGACATTTTATCTCACTGGATAGTTCAGGGGAAGGTTAAAAAAACCCCAAACAAATGGCTTTTTGAAGTCTCAGTGAAGTGAAATGGCTCAGCAGTACGTCAGAGTAGC
>VYZT01039033.1:1622-43949 GCA_013400735.1 Pomatostomus ruficeps
AAACAAAAGGAGTTTCAATTTTAGACAATTCAAATTTCTGAGAAATGTGGGCAGAACACAGCACGTAATACGCAAAGCCAGTAAGGCTGTATGCTCCAATATGAGTGCTCTTTTCCAAGAGTTTACAAGGCAATTTAACATTCAAAAGATGCCAAGGAGAAAAGCTCCAATCAAAGCCTTATGAGCCTGGAGCTTTGTTTGGCCTCAGCATGAGAAAACAGTGCCCATTCCATCTCAGCTTTTAGGATCAACCTACATGGCTGAAGGAGATCAACAACAGGATCACCTTTCTGTATTTCCCAGAGAATAAAATCATGCAATGACTTAAGCTGAGACACTAAATTTAGCATTATCATGATCCTTAGGCCAGTAATTTAAACAAGCCAGCAGGAGATAAGCCACTGGAATATAGTACCAGTTGCTTATATGAAGTTCAAAGCCCAAAATTTTCAAAACTTCCACCTCACTGACTACCAGATACATATTTCCTAGAATTTGGACACTCCTGAGTTATCTAAAATGCAGTATCAAATTTTAAGGTTTGTATTAGTTCCCAATACAGTCATTAGACAAAAAATGTTTTACAGAACTAACAAGGATGCATACTGAAACAATTTCAGAAACGACAGGTACTCTTTGTAATTACTGAAATTCAGTGATAGAGAGCAAAGGAAGAACAGAAAATTACCGAAGGTGATGGCTGTCTCCATGCTGAGCAATATATCAATGGATTATTGTAATGCCCTATTTCAGGAAGCCAGTGAACTTGATTTCTCACAGAGAAGGAAAGAGTAAGCCTCTCTCTATCTTAATGCCATGGATGCCAAAAATAAATTATACATGTAAAATACAATTCATGTTCACTCTTAGAGAACTACAATTATCAAAATTAAGCTATTTGGTGGTAAAACTGGTTGCAATCTAAAAGCAAACTTATTTCAGCTCTGCATACAAAGTAAAATTTTCATTGTATACCATTACCTTCTTTTTTAATTCTTCTTGTTCCTTCTTGCTCAGAGTCCGTTTGGCAGCACTCATTTTGCCAATACTGAATGCTTTAAGTTTACTTTCCATTAGAGGCTGCAAAGGGAGTAAAAAAAAAAAAATCAAACTGTTTACAAAACAATTAAAATAATGTTACTTTTGACCTTGGTCTAGACCACTAACTCAAACAAAACCAAGAAATCCTTCCTGTACTTATCTCTGAAGTTGCCATTATCTAATACAACTAAAAAAAAAAATGTAAATCTATGTGGGCTTTTTCAAACAAATCATCCTTGGTTTAATGAGGAAGCTTTTAATACACCATTCAAACACAGCTGAAAGCTGAAGGACACTTGCTGTAAGAGCCTGGACATTTATCACTGTGCAGTGCTACAGTTCCTAAAGCTTCAGAAATACAAGCTTTGCACTTCAGCTCTTCCCCCTTCCCTCCCCTGCCCCCCCACAAATGCTTTTCTGACTATTTTGGCCAGACTAATGTTTGTACAAGGCTGGACAGGTAATAGAACAACCAAAGGGATGCTAAATTTCAGTTGTACTTCAAGGTAAAAATTAGTAGCTTTGCTGGAACAACAAAATGCATTCTAGAGGTTTTCAGCTACTAGTTAAATGAAACAAAAAACCTCATATTCAGCTCCTAGATTCTTTCAAATTTTTGTCCAAAACCCTGGCAAACGAAGCACTCCACATAATAGTAATTTCTGGAGTATGAAATTGGAATTCTTAAGGCTCTATTCTGGTAGTTACAGGCAGCAAAGCATCAAGAGAAAAAAGACAACAGGATGGAGAGTATGTTCCAAAGACATGGGCAGTGGAAGTTAAATGAGAGAAAAAAGACTTCTCTGGAAACATCTACCTTAACACAGTAATTCATGAAGAATCAGCACTGCAAAAAAAGCCCCAGAAGAACAAAACATATGCTATAAGCCTTGTCTTCAAATGTTTGTGATGGTCTTACACAGAGCACACGGTAATGTTTAAAACTATGATCTTTGCAATGACAGTTCTTAAAAATAAATCAGCTCAAAAAAAGACAAATAAGGTGAACAACTTAAACATCATATTAGGAAAAAAATTCTGATACCAGCTGGAAAGGGTTTCCTCTAGGAATAACTTTCTTTGTAAAGAGTTTTATTTCTAGTATCAGCTTCCTATTCAAAAAATTTTTACATAAAAAAGCACCATGAAAAACAAACTGTTTGAAATATCTTCAGTTTATAATCCTTGCTTAGCATCACAAACACCTTCTAGATCTGTGCCAAGCATATGACCAAGTAGCTCATAATTCTTTGAAAATGTTCCCTGCTTCATCACTGAAAGTAAAGCTATCAGTGACACATTTATGCAGTGCTGTCTGTGAAGTTATCTGGTTTATGACACCGTGTTTGTCAACCTGAGCCGCTGTGACAGGTTTATCAGGAGCTCTTAATTCATCTGCGTGTTTTTAAATTTAATAAAATCCAGTCTTCCAGTTGTCTGAAAAACCGCTTCTATTTCAGTATGACAAACAATATACAACCTTGGCAAAACATGAGCACACAGCTACAGCAGCAATGCAGAACAAATACCACGCTCCTACCCAAGGCTTATCCTGTCATCAGAAAATAATCTCTCACAGTAATGTTACAGGATACCTGCAGATCAGCCAGATGAATATTTGTTCCAGTGACATAAGGGAAGCAGCTGCAAGATAAAGAGTTCTGGCACTAAGATCTGCTCAGTTTAGAAAGAGTCTCGGGGAAAAAACACCTTCCAAGTGGCAGGAGCCACTTGGAAGGTGTTAACAAAATTGAACTAATTTATGCCTGCTAGTTAGACTCCAGTGGACAATTACAACATTGTCATTAACCATATGAAGCTTCACAGAATTCCTAACAACAGAACTATACAAAACTTGAAGGTCTTTCTCCTTCAAAAAATGCAAAATACTGTGAAAAGGGTAAAGCAAATGATAGCAGCAAAGAGAAACTTGCAGCTGAGTAATCAAATCTCCGTATGAAAGCAAACTTCTGTTTAAATGGAACACAGCATTGACTGTAAGGTGGCACAAAGCACTCAAGTCCCAGTTCCATCAGCACAAAATACTCAAAAGAGATTTAAGAGCAATTTTCCAAATTGCAGCAAGTAAAAAAAAAAAAAAAAATCAATAAAATAAGCTGCTTCTTTATGAAAAGTTTCTGCTATCACAACTCGAATAATGCTGTCCTACAAGCAATTTAACAGCTGGTAATTGACTTTTACATATACAAAATCAAATTAAAATCTTGAAGAAAATCCAAACCAGAGAATGAATTGTCTGGTATTAACTCCCAGTCTGGCTCTTGCTGCCTGTTTCCATTTTAGCTCAGAAAGAGGTAGGTCTTAGTTTAACATACCAACCACACAACCAGGCAAAGGTCTCTTCACTGAGGGAATAAGGGGTGGGGAAGCCAGCAAGGCCAGGTTATTACTCTTACGTTTTCCTTTAACATATTCTACTAGAAAGAAATTAAAGGATGGAATTAGGGCCACAACGTCTCAGCTTCAAGAAGCCAACTGTGTATGAAAAGGCACTTCAACATCCCATGACTCTTAAGATTGATCACCTCACATTCTCAAGCACTCCTCAGTGTAAGAGATAAACCTATACAGAGTCCTTACAGCTTCTTTCTGTTCCAGTACCTATGATGGATGCAGCACCATGCAGCACAGCTTCCTATACTGGTGCTTGTTTTGAAAGTTTCAAGGAGTATTTTTGAACATGAAATCAATGGTTCATTTGCAAACACCTACCGGTTACATACCCAATGCACCAGACTCTGCCTGTAGCAAGTAGTTTTCTTTAAAAACAGGCCTACTTTGAGTTTGTGGGTTTGGCTGCACTTTTGGGGGGTTTTTGATTGTTTAAGTGTTTTGGACTTACATGTGAATCAGTAGATCCAGCGGTATGTACTGCATCTGGCCCTCTGACCTGAGGAGAGAATGAGAGGAGGTGAGGCACACAAGAAGAAATAGACAAACAACCTCTGGGGGGGGGGTGGTTTTCAATTCTTGGAATGTGGTTTTCATTTCAATTTCAACATCCAAATACATAAGAACAAAGATACACATAATGTGTTTTACTTATATATCTGACCAGGTCATGTCAGGAGCAATGTTAATATAAGGCAAACAAGGGATGTCACTAATGGCACCACTGGGGTTAAAATATTAGTTACATTGCATCTTCAAGAGTTGTCATTAAGGCTGTTAAAGATTACATAAAGTGCTCAATTACATTTGGCTTTCTATATAATAATTTCCAAAACTGCTCTTACTATATCGTGCATAGATGGAAGCTGGCCACCTCAAAAACCCCAAACTGTGACTAGGTAGTAACTGACATTATTACTTTAAACCAAAACTGAACTTTAACACCTAAACCAGCATATATACAAAAGCAGGTTTTAAATGAGCTTAAGTCATGGAAAACACACTTTTAAATTATGTAATGCCCAAATTCCAGAAAACCTGACTTAACATCTGCTATTAAAATATTATTGCCTGATGCACAATTGATACCTCAATTGAAATTTAAGTCAAAATAAAGCATTTCCATTTGCTGAAATCTGTCTGTAAGTTACAGACCATTAGCATTTCTCCTTATTACCACGAGTTTATAGTTTACACCAGAAACAGTAATATATGATGTTCATCTCCAGGTCTTTCAAAGCTAACAAGCATCAAATGGTACTCTAGAAGATAATTTACTAGACTTTGTTCTCATTGTGCATCCTGCTTTTTCATCAGCTAAGACAGAGACATTTCTCTTTCAACAAATATATTCCTACATTAATACAGTAAAATCAACTTAGAAAAAAATGGTCTTCAACAACCAGAATTAAATGCACAAAGGTAAAGCGTAACACAATGATACAGCCCTTCCAAGGGAGAAACTAAAGGCTTCTAGGAATATCTTTGGAGTTTTTTTAAGAAAGGAAAATGGGGGAGGGAACAAACAGAAAAAAAAATTATGTCTTACTCTCAAAGACCTCCCAAATGCCCTTACTTGCAGCACTGTACATGACTCACAAGCACATCTTTGCGCAGAAGCTAATAAAAAGTTTAGTTCACACGCACCAGGAGCAGTTCATTAAAATAAACATGGCAGCAAGTATCTCAAGCATCTTTTACTAATGCCACTTCCCGCAAACTTCTCCTCTTGTGTACTTGGTGCTGGATTTTTTTGTGATTCACAACTGCCTATGGCACTCAGGTCAGTAATCTGTAATGCACAGTTCTATGTACTGCACAAACGTCGTTTAAGGAAAGCCATCCTCCCCCAAGAATTTATGAATGTATAGCACAACATCACACAGATAAAAGGACACAGTTCAAAAGAATTCCAGAGCATGAAAACAACATTCTTCCTGCTGTCAGCTGCCACCCTGCGGCAACCAACACAGCAGCTACAATTCCAGCCTTCCAGAAAACACTTTCAGACCTGCAGCTAAAAAGCTCAGTCTCAAGGGTGGAGTGATACAGTGCTGCCTGCCTTAGCGTACTGACACGTATAGAGCACTACTCCAGAAAAGGAGCTTGGTAACAGCAGAATGGAATGACCATTTCCTGATCCTCCACATCTGTTTCATTTATGGAAGTTTTAGAAAGCGACACCTCCCAATAGGGGTGGCGCTGCAGCTGCTTATAGGGAGGACCAAAAACAAGTCATTCCACAGAGTAACAGACAGTAGGAATGCTCAGCACATTGACAGATTATTCTGAGGAAGAACATAAAAAAAGAAAAGTAAGACACTAAATCTCCTTCTCCAGCAGCAAGCAGATGATACTGCTTGGAAAGGCTTCAGTGCCTGGTAGCACACAGAGATTCTGTGAGAGTTCAGTGGCACTCTCCAACCCACCAACAGGGACCATGGCACTGTAGAGCCACTGTGAAGATCAGCTGAGCAGCAGAATTTCTATTAAATTGCACCCAGAAAACTTCTAAAAGCAGTTTTAGCTTTCAGACCAACTTTACCCCACAGTAACTAACAGCTTTGGAGAGCCACATTATCTTCTTCCTTCAACAATTCTTATTTTTAATGTCTTCTCTCCCTGTGTATAAATTTAGTTCTACCTTTGATACTGGTCTCGACCATTCAAGCAACTGTACTGACAAAGCACAAAATGAAAAAGTTCTTGACAAGATTACACATTGCTATCTGCCAGTTTCTAAATAGCAGTTACTGAAAAAAATCACAAACCCTCACAAAACTGCACTTTGCATCCATCTGCACTGCCTTGAAAAAAGGGGCCATTTTGTTTCCTTAAGAGTCAGACCAGCTGCACTGACTCAGCGGAATCCCTGTCTTTCTAACACAGAGGGAAACATTTTAGAAGATGTTGCCCACCTGTGTTGAAATCTGGAGCAGGATTATTTTTTCTGTTCTTATCATGTCAAGTAGCTCAACTGAACTTAACTGCTGAAAGACACATAGAGCTCTGCCCTACATGTGATGAGATGTAAGGACAGCTCCCTCGTGTTCAAAATGCCGACAGAAAAAATGCAGTGAATCCATCCTTCAATCACTGCCAGCATAAACAATTGACAAATGCCTTCTTATTCCCAATTCGTTGCATCTACCACTCTGCAGGAAAACTCTCTTTTTTTTTTCCCTCAACCAGACCATTTTACAGCTGGATCACTTTTTCCATCACTTTCACTCTGCACATTTCTCAAAGCACGTGCCAGCACAGCTGAAGTGCCATTTCAACAGCCTGCATTGCTATTGCAGTAAAATACTGCCCTGTCAAACCCCAGCCCTGGAGGTCAGGTTGCCCAAAGCTTCACTACTGAGTCCAGCTAACTTCACCTAACCTCCAAGAGAAAAAAACCACAACTTCAAAGGACCATACCAATGAGATTTATGAAAATGCCAAAGCAGAGTCATCTCTGAGATTCTGATGTTTACATTTTCTTCTAGCTTCATGAAGATTCCAGGGAAAACGAGGAAGAGGAAGAGGAAACAGCTGTTCAAAATCTTTCTTCCTGACCACAGTTCACATGGCCACAAATCCAGCTCTTCACGATTTCTCCACTTAAAAATCTCCTGGAAAACTGGCACGACCATGTTATTTCACAAGTATTTAAAATATGCTGTATACAATAAATATTTTTTTTTTATTAATGCTGTTGTCATTTAGTGAAACAACAAAGAGCAACAAAAGCTGCCAATAAAACCCAGGAGACAATCTGTGGCCTTCTAAATGTTGAATGGTATTTTTACAACTATAATGGCTGCAACTTAAAACATAAATGAAAGAACCAATAGCTTCAGGGTGAAAGGTTTAAAAGAAACTCCGATGAAAGACACTCCTGCCCTGTTTCAACACCTTCCATTGATCCTGCCCCCATATGGAGCAGCTGAACTAAAGCACCCCCAAAAGGGAGAGATGGGGAGGTTCAGTCAAACCATTTCCCAACTCATAGCAGCACCCTGCTGCCCAAATCATGCCAAGTCAACCAAAGAGGACAATGTTTGGTAGGAAAGAAGTAGCTAAGGCTGGGAATGGTTTGTGTCAGCACTGACAGCAAGGAAAAACATATGGGAACACATAAAAAATTAAGACATTGAAATCCAGCAAAAGGAAGTTTCCAGCTTGCCTTATCCTTTTTAGTCTTCCTTTCTCCCTAGAAAGCAAGTGCTTGAAAACACCTGCAAATTACGTTATGGCTAATCTATTTAGGCTTTACAGTTACTGGAATAATGTAGATTAGTGTTAGTCCCTATTTGAGTAGACATAACTTGCAGTCACAAAAGAAAATGGACAGTGGCTTTCTCCAGAAGCATTTGTAAAGAATGGTACTCCACCAGAACTCTCAACTCAGATGAACAGGCACAGCTTTCAGAATGAAAAGGAGAAAAGTCCAGCTCAGTCCAAGAGGATTATCTCTTCTGCAAATGGTACCCAATGTGAACAGTAGTCTAGGTAAGAGCAGAGGCTATACCAGTCACGATACTCAGAAGATACAATAACAAAACAGAAGAGTCACTGAGCAGCTAAAGTTTCATTGCATAAAGATAACTGAACATCTGCAGCCGTCATTTCATGTACTACACCGAAGTCCTGCGCGGTCTTTGGCAATCTCTATTTTCTCTTCTTTAATTATCCTTCTTTTCTACTTGGATTTCTGGAACTCTCAAGCAAGAATCTTGCTATTCTAATCTCAAAGTGTCAAAGGAATAGTCAATGCTTTTGCAACACATTTCACATGGGAGACTCTCAAAGTTATTTAGCAGCTGTCAGTACCACACAAAGCAGCTGCCACCACAGCAATGCAGGCAGTGGGGGATCCCTGAACCTGTACCACCTCCAGCAACACCTTCCAGTCAGTGAATCCGACAGATAATGCCTGGCTGAAAATAATGGGACTTCACACTATAAATACATATAAATATATATATAATCAAAATAACTGGGTCAAACCCAGTACTTGAACACTAAGACTGAAGAATAAACACCAACTATTTTATTTCAGGCACTAGGTCACAGTTCTTCGCAGAGCACAGAAAATAAAAGGTCACTGTGTCTTCCCAGCAGGTATCTAGAAGCCAGCAAAGGCACATCCTGAATTGCCTCTGAAACATATCCTATGGAGTCTATGAGATATAAAAATAACTGCACCTGCAAAACAAATGTATCTTCCAAATACAATGCACCAGTAGATGACTAAAACTTCAATTTTAATTATGTAAGTAAATGAATCCTAAAATGATTAAAAATAATCAAAATGTCTGGTTATTTGCTCAATTGTTAAACCATAAGCATTTTCATACATGCTCAACTAAAAATACACATTTTAATCCCTGTGCAAATAAGCTAATTAAAACAGAAAAAAATTACTAATTTCAGTACCATTTCTTTCTGCAGACATCTGAAAAGTCTCTCAACCTATAAACATATCACAAGCATTCACAGAATAACAAAACAAAAGGTACAAAAGGTACCACACGCTGCTCAGCCCCCCAAGATTTCCCAAGATTTACTTATCAGGAAATAAATCCCAAGAGATAGGCATGTCCTATCTTATTTCACTTTTCAACAGAAACAATCTCACAGATTCAAGTATGTACGATCCCTATTTTCTTTGGCACATAAAATAATATTGACAAGAAGAAACAAGCAAGATCAAGAATGTAAAGCATGGGAGAAATACTAGTGGAATGCAGCCTGGATGTCTGGAGAAATGGGAAACTGAGGGATGAGGGGGAAGTGCACAAAGGCGGCAAGGCAGGTACGGGACCTCCTCAACAGGCCCTGACAGATGGACACACGTCTGACTGGACATTCCCTAGCTGTCCTACTGACTTCCATGGGATGGATGAGAGAGTGTGAAGAGTTAAGTGTCTGCACATACCTCTGCAGAACTGACATCTAGGACAGAAAATAATTCCTATAAATTTATTATTACTGTATATTCAAAAAAGAGCACCATCCGTACAGAAATAGTAAACGACAAAACAAAAATAGTCTTTAATGTAACTGTGAAAAGAAAGGAATCACATCTGGGTCAGTTTTCGGTACCATGTTATCAGCTACATTAATCAATAATTAATTATTCTATTTCTAATTATACTTGAAATCCCAAAATGGCTTATTCCCTGAAAGCCACTGCCCACAAATTAAGACCTATTTTACAACTCAAGTTTTCTGTCAAGCTCTTATTTACCAGTCTAACTGAAAAGCAAGATAAAAAACGTTTCTTGGCAATATTTGGAACAGATCATAAAAAGGAAACAAAAATAAAGCTCTCCTACTCTAATAACAACTGAGTAAACATGCAAAGGCTTTAAGGAACTACAGTTCATTACCAACTGCATTAATAACTTCAGTTGCCTAGCAGCAAAGTAAAAAAAAAATTAAAATAATCCTGGTTTTGCTTAATAAAAAGATGGGCAAAAAGCATTCATTTATAGTACTTGAAATTCATGAGCCAAAACACGGCTTCCCCCTTGAATGGTCTACACACACACCAAAACCCGGAGGATTTATATAGTTCTGAGCTAAAACCGGAAACGAAAGTGAATGAAAAGGAGTAATTCTCAAACCATCAGCTGCCAGTGCATCCCCCAAAATATCTTGCCCTCTACCCTTCCAGCAGGAGGGATGTTCCGAGTGCAGGCAGCTGTGGGCTGTGACCCCCCGCTGGTTTCAGAGCAGAGCTCTGGGCCAAGTTTGCCGGAACTGCTGCACTACCTGTGCTCCTGGGTTGGTAATCCACCCAGCAAGAACTACAGGAAGTAGAGCAAGTACAGCGAAAAGCGCGGGGAACACCACAGCAATTCTCCGAAACTTGTAATTTCATCGCAATTCAAAAGAACCCACTCCATCTCAATTCGTTGTTTTCCTTCACACTCGCAAGTTGGAAACTAACCCTGCGCGGGTTTCAGCCCACGAGGGAGGGGAGCAGTGAAATGAAACCCGTCGGTGCGCACGGCTGGGGCTCGAGCATTACGGAACAGCCCGCATCCCAACCCGGGGACGCGCGGGCCGGCACACCGCCGCCGCGGCAGCGGGCCGCGGGCCATGCTCCCCGCGGGGAACGGAGCGGGCCACGGGCCGTGCCTCCCGAGCCGAACGGAGCGAGCCGCGGGCAGTGTCCCGGGGCGGAGCGGCCTCACCTTCCCGGCGGGTTTCTGCGAGCCACCGGGCGCCTTGTCCGCCATCTTGCCTCTCCCCTCGCCCAGCCCTGGCGGCGGCCAAGAGAGCGCCGATCCCACCGAGCTCGCCAGCGGAGGGCGCGAAGCCGATGGCCGAGCCGCCGATGGCCGCACCATCCGGAGGCAGCGCTCGCCCTGGACATGTAGCAAAGTGAAATGGAAAGGATACTGTTTGGAATAGCGTGAAATGTTACCTCTAACTGAGAAAAGCCCTTGAATAAATAGTGAAAAGGCTAACACAGCAAATCCTCCATTACTGGGTTTGATACCACAATACAATTGCAACTTTATTGAACACTGTTTAACTGGGGATTACAACCAGCGGTCACATTGATCATGAGTCCCGTGCTTTCATGGATTTTCAGAGTGGAATATGCAGGGGCTGAGATAATACTTCAGGAAAAGACAAGAAGATACACAGAAATTAACGAAAGTTTTAATCCACCACCTACCGACACCCGCTACCCTGTGAGCGGCAGGAGGGAGCAGGGTCTGTACTAACAACCACCTGGGGCGCCAGAGAATGAAGGTTTCAGAAGAGAAAGAAAAAAAAAGGCAAAAGGAGAGGTTGAAGAGGTCAGTGGCAACTGAAGAGGGCTGAAAGTTTATAGGGGAGGGCAAAACTCTCAGGAAACCTCACCGGCTGCAGATGTGTGTCCAGCTGTGCGGGGACATGGTCTGGTGAGAGCTGCTGCTCTGCCCGCAGCTGTCTCAGGGTGACAGCTCAGCTGCGAGCGCTTCCATGGCAGCTGTCGCCGCGTGTCACCAGCACTGGTCAGGGCGGGGACGGCACAGCGGCGCGGGAGCGAGCGCACACGGCGGGCTGGAGAACGGCAGGGACGTCTCCCTCACAGGCGGAGGACGCGGCTCAGTGTGCAAGAACAGCAGGGTGGGCAAAAGGAAGAAGTAGCAGGATTTCCTGTCCCTTCGGCTGTGCAGGGGCACGGCGAGGGGCGGGCTGCGGCGGGGTGCGGGCCCCGCGGGACGCGCAGGTGCCGCCAGGGGGCAGGCACGGCCCGCGCCGCGCACCCGCCTGAGGCGGCGCGTGCCACAGAACGTGACTCCACCCCAAGATACACAAAAGATAGCAAAATAAAACATAACGATTCCCATCATTCCTTAGGCACGAGTCGCTTTATGCCGCGGTCCAATCCTCGGCGGGCCAGGCGGTGCTGCTGCAGCTGCGGTAAAGGCGAGGCCCGGAGAAGGGCCACGCGGTAACACGCGTTTCTCCGCCCGTTGGAGCCTCCTGCCGCCCGCTGCAAAATAACGTGGAATGTTCTGGTAACGGAGGGGCAGCTGAGGCTCCAGAGAGAGTGGATGTGAATCTAATGCACCTAAGCAATTACGGCGGTAAGCGCGTGCTGTTCCCACGCCTGGCACGGTGCTGGGTCGCACCTCCGCCCTGGAGGAGCCTGCACGGCTCTCTTGGATAAATTTGAGGTGCAATCACTGAGGCTTGGAAGAAAGGAGGGGTGGATAAAACCCACGCATCGACAGGCACAATTTCTGTCTTTTTAGGATATTTTGAGCCCCAAACTTTCCCATAGAGGAGCCCTTCCACATGAAGGGGTAGCGTTGGTCAAGGAGCTTTACGAGTGGATTAGGCAGGATTTACTGCTTCAGAATCCAAGCCAAAACCTTCTCTTCCCTAATCTTTCTCCCTGTTTACTTGAGAACCATTTCACTAGCTTGCAGAAACACAGGATTACTATCAGCTGTGACCTGCTTTTGGGGTGGTTTTTAACACAGTAGTGTGAACAGGTGCAGCAATAAATCGAAAGCAAACCAGCTGGGGAACTTGTACTGGCTAGAAAGGGTGTTTAGGGCCACAGGAGATGACACTAGACAATGCTCAACTCTCCTGGGACTGTATTAATAAACCTGGTATGAAAGAATGACTGACACTTCGGGATAAAACACAGACATCTAGCTGGATGATAGTTTTGGGGCCAATAATGTTTAGCAAATTTGTGCTCCATTTGGCCTCAATCCCTTTAATTTTATCCACATCATTAATCCTTTTTAATGATCCACCTCATTGTTCAAATCCTCTGCTTACTGCTTAGCCTCTACGCTCTTTTGTAATTAATAAACTGCACCAAATTAAGAGCATCACAATCCAGAGCATGCTGTGAAAAACAGGAAAGATAGAGTTTCAAAGGTCATCTCTAAAGATAATTTTTCAGAATGAACTGTACTCCTCAATCTGTGCTATTTATAACACATTGCAAGAGTACAGTAGCACTCGTGTACAGTTAGTGAATGAGAACACATGTCACTGTTTTGGGCTTAATGGGAGAGCAAGGGCAGGAAGGAGAGCGGGAAGGAAAGGAAGCAGTGAGATGCAGAAATCCATGGAGAATTAATGCTGGAAAGGGTAGGCTAATAATAATAATATTTAAAAATAAATTGTAGACATTTTTCATTATAATGCAGTAGGTCTGGTTGCCTGCAGACCTGGGAATTGTTTATTAACTGTTGTTACAATGACAAGTATCATTAGGCAATATACTTGGGAAAATCATGAATTATCATAAATAATTAACACGAAGCTACATCAAGTAAATGACATGCTGCAGTGTGTTACACTTGTCTTTCTGGCTGCTTTTTTCCCAACTTTCTGACAAAAGCTCTCCACTGCTCTCACTCCAGACCAGGGCATAGAACTGCTGCAATTCTTTTGCAAAGGTGGATGTGAAGGAACGGGAGAGGGAGGATTTAGAGTGATGTGGAAGTTCCCAACACTGCGGCAAAGGAAGCATGTTTGAGGACATGGGTCAGGCAGATTTTGAGTAGGACAGAAGTGTAGCTGCTGGGCGTACAGGTTTATAACTGTAGATTCACACTTCTCTGCGCAGTTTCACATAGTGGCTCACGGATCACTAAAGCCACCGGCTGTGTGTGCTTAGGCAGCAGTCTTCCAGCTTCTTCTCTCATTCCACCCTCCATCTCCTCCCACCCCTGAGACTGAAAACCGCCAGCGAGGATTCTCAAAATAGGCAGCTGCAGCTCCCCCATGCATTCGCGGGTTGCTAGGAAGCTCTGGGTGCGCAGCGCCGAGCCAAGAGGAGAGGCGGGCAACGCTCACAGCTGGAGCACAGAGAGCCTGGGCTGGATTGAGGTGCGTTAGCAGGGACCACCGAAATAAAGAGAAAGAGCCAGAGGGGCTGTCTGGGAGCGGGCAGTTTGGCTCTCAGGTTCCCAGTAGTCTGGACTCGCTGCCACTGCTCTGTCTGCTGTCTCCTGGCAGGAGCCATCTCTGTGTTACTCCATCCCTCAGTGCTGGTGCTTTGCCTTCCCTCAGCTATGAGCCCTGCTCTACTCCTGCCATTCAGCAGCCGCTTTCCCTTCCAGGACCCCACTGCTCTCCTGCGACAGGTCTTGTCAGGGAACCTGGATTCTTTCTCCCGCGGGGATTCCTCAAGCAGTGAGGCACACTACACAAACCAGTCACAGGGGCAACACCTGACTTGTACTGTCTGCCTGAGAAGGGTCAGTAATTTGCCGTGTAGTTTCCAGGCATTAATGCAAGTATCAAACGAAGGTTTAATTTCAAAAGTTCTCCTGCAGCTTCTCATCAGAGGGAATTAGCCTCCATGGCTAGAATCCAGATGTGCACATCTATCAGCTGTTTGAAAGCATGGAAGTTCAAGATGAGTGCAGTGCCCGTCATTCCTTTGCCATACTTAGTCCCTCCTCTCAGGTTACTAACAATTTGTGCCCAGCAAAACACTCCCACTCAGCACACACAAACAAAACAATTTCTTAGTCATGCACTTTATAAGTGAGGGTTCAGTCTTGCAACGCTTGCAAAGGACAAGTTGTACTTTGCTCTTACCAAGAGCCCATAGAAGCTGGGACAGTGGTGGATTTTGACCATGGGAAACATGAAATATGCATCCACCTAGTATGTTATTCTTCGTCACAGTGAAACTAATTTCACTGCAATACTTATGTTCAGATGTGCTGCTGTCAACAAAAAGACAAGTTTTACCTCAAATCTTTCAAAACCAGGAACTTTAAATAGACAGCAACCAAACTTTCAGAGGTATTTTCTTAAGATGTGAAGTATTTTTCTCAGTTTGCTGTGTTTACTGGTTTTTTGCATGGGTTTTATTGCTGGTTTTTAAAGCATGAAGGGTACAAACCTGAAGATATTCAACTTCAAGGTAAAGAGGGAAGAAAATTAGAAGCTCCTGATCACAGAGGCATTAAAATGAACATTGTTGTGCAACCATGATGGTGTTGGTTACTGTTATTCCCTTTTACAATATCTACCTTTTCTCTCCTCCAGGTGAGGCTTTAAAATATAGGTATCACTTCCACTTTTCTTTATCTATTAAAGAATTAGGTTTATAAAGTATAATTGACCCTAATTAGTTACTCAATAGGGAGTAAGTGACGCAAGGATTCCTGTTTATCCAGTCTTAAAAAGATAGGGCAGTAGAATCTGCAAAGGCAAGTTTATCTCTTCAGTATTAGAAAAAAGCACTGCATCTACTCAATTATTATCAAGTATTGTAATCACTGCAGTAAAAAGTTACCCATCAAGCCATTATTTGCAAGAGATTGATACACATTCAAGAAAGGATAAAAACAAAACAAAAACAGAGAACAAAAGGACCATTTTTCATGTCTGTGTATCTCTTCAGATGTTCTCCCAGAGAAACTGCAACCATGAGGTACAGCAAACAATGTTAGATGAGGCTAAAGCTTCTCTTTCTTTAATAGCTACTCTTTTTAAACAGAGCCAAATTCTACCCTCTCTCTTGTTCAGTGGAGTTCCACAGAAGATGTCACAGCAGAGTCAGTTTTACTAAAAAGATTTCAGTGAAGGAGAAAAATCCAGAGGAAACAAAGAAGGTAAATGTTTTTACTCAGATAAACTTCTTACTGAGAAAGAAATCATCAAAATCTGTCTTAGAAGTGAAGATATAAAAAGAAGAAAGAAATTACACAGGCAGAGTTGTATGTCAAGCAAGAGCTCCTAAGACTGATATTTGCCAGTGTGAGATGAATTGGGTGAGGCTGAAGATTTATCTTCAAAAGCATCTTAAATCTTCTAACCACCACTGCTTATTCACATTAGGACTTCCTCTCTTTTTTACATTTTTTAAGTTACTTTCTTTACTTACTCAAAAAAGCTGTGTATAATAGGAGGGCTAAGTACAACCTCTTCCCTAGTGTGCTGATTATGTTTGAGTGCAAAACATGCATTTACCTTTTTTTTTTTCACTTCCTAACCAAAAGGCATAATTTTACTGGGTAGGTTTGAAGTAATTTCAAATATCTTTTTGATATTTCAGACAAAATAACACATCAGAAAGAACTTCAATGTGGAATAAAACAAAAGTATAATGTAGAAACAAACTAACATCTGATATTTTAGCACATCTTTTTCTTAGAGTCTTCATCCAGCACTGATAAACACTATCTTCCATTACTTACCTCATTAGACAGTACCTTCATCAGTGTTTTAAGAGTCTTCTAAAAGGTTATTTGGAGAGAAAGCCTGCAGAAAATTCTACACATGCTAGGAGGAGAAACCCTGGTAAATGCTGACCATGCCTTTCTAAATATAAACTCTGGTTAGAGAAATGCAGAGGCCTCTTCATGCACTACATTACGTGGACTCCTCTCTGTGACCTCCAGATGTCCTGATTCTCCCTGGCTTACCACATAATAGTCACGTAATACTAACCTTGATGGAATACATATGAATAAGAGGCTATTTTGAAGTTGTAAGTGCTTCAAATTGTAAGGTTCCCTGCACACTGTCCCACAGCTGGCTTGGGAGGAGAATACTTAATATAAGATGTATGCAGTAGTCTTTATGAAAGCCCAGGCTGTCCTCAGAGATCATTCTCCCTGTGAGGCATGTGCCTTGGAAATAAGCAAAAGACTCAGATCATTAGCAATGAGTTCCATAAATGTGGCTGCTGAAGCATTAGCGTGTACCTCCACCAACACCCAGACAGTCCAGTGTCCACCAGAACTGTCAGTCTTGAATTGCAAGCAAACCCCACCTGCCCTCCCAGCCTGGACTGCCCCCGTGGGCCATAAACCCAGTGGGTGTCTCTCCCAGGAAGCCAGGGCATACCCCGTAAGTCCCTGAGGCAAGAGGGCTGAAAGCCTCCCACATCCCTGAATGCCAGGAGGTTGCAGGAAAGTCAGAACGTGTCAAACAAGCTCTGCTGCTGCTGCAAGGCCAGCAGTTCCCAATCAGTAGTGGATGCTGTCGTTCTTTAGACACCATCTGTTGCAACAGCTGCTGGTGGCTTTCCAACAACCTCTTTAGTGCGGGTCTAAAACCTGATTGATCTCAGTCAACCACCCCTTCTTATCTAACCTTGATGAGAGACACTGAAGATCGTGGTCACTTTGGCCCTCTACCGTAGGGCATGCAATGGCACCGACCACCACAAAAGGCAGTGTCGCTGCCATAGGGGACCGGCAGACAGGATCACTAGAGCCCTACTGGGAGCGCTTGGGTGTGTGGTGTGGTGTGGTGGGAGCAGGGCAGGGGCAGGTATTCTCCAGCTAACAACTCTCTTCTCACCATCTGCATCTCCAGGGATGCAGCGAACAGTCCAGCATCTAGCCTGTCTCTTCACCAAACTGGCCTCTCCAGTGAAGAGCAGCACCATGAGAAGCAGGGCCCTGCTCACTCCTGAGGCTCACTGCAGGCAGAGCCCTGTCAGTCACTTCCCGAGGAGTGTTTGCTTGGTGTGTCCCTGCACTCCAGCAGGCAACCCCTCTAAAACACATGCATATCGGAGCATATTAGGTCTGCTGTCTGAAAAAAGTCTTTTGTTTAATATTTTGCTCCTCATGTTGGCTTTTCAGCACTGTTCAGTTATGTTTATTAGCAGGTCTCACGTGTAATTTTTATAAAGATTATAAGCAGTGTCACCACTCTGCCCTACTTTTGAATGAAAAATGCATTGAAAATCACTTTCAGCAACACACTTTTAAGATTTTTTTTCTGCTAACTTAAAAAAACTTATTTCTGATTGGCTCCTTGTTAGAAGATTTTTCACATTGTCATGATTCACTATCAAATAGAAGATTTCTATAAAAATCTTTGGGCAGAATGTCCTAATTACACTTGACCTCAGTTTATACCATATGACCACGTGTGTATCTCTCAGTATCACTATGGAAAATATACTTTTGGAAACGAGAGCTATTGGATGTTTAAGACCATCTGAAAATAAACAAAAAGGAAACACATCGAAGCAGCAGAGAGCAATCCCTTAGTCTGGCTTCCACCTGCACCTGCATTAGTGACTTGCTTTCTATTTCCTTCAGATGCCTTAAGGAACAGTAACATCCGTACAGCGTTTTATCCCGTATTTTTATATTCTGATTATGTAACTGTGCTGCTTGCATAACCGCAACAACAATAAATGTAGGATTTGTCTAAGGATCAACACAGAGCAGCTCCTGCCAGCCCGTTCCCGAGTCTCCCTCGCAGACGTCCCGCTCGGAGCGCGCAGATAAGGTGGGTACCGTGTGTGTCAGTGATGCTCACCCCGTGCAGCCTGGCCGGGAACGTTTAGCCTTTAAATAACGTTTGCATTCACTGCATGACATAATGCCACCAAAGAAATCAGGTCTCCGCGGCCTTACCACAGCACACACGACAGAGAGCTGCCACCCGTCCCCTGTCTAGGGGTACTTCCAAGTCTGTCCCGTCGCTGGGGATCCCCCAGCCTGCAGGGTCATTTCCCTTTTCCCGGGGCTCCCGCCCGGCTCCTGCCGCACGCGCGGGCGCAGCCGCGCTCGGGGCTGGGCGGGCGCCCCGGTGCCCCCTTTGTGCTTTTTACACCAGAACGCCCCGGCGGGCAGGGCCCCGCACCGAGCGGTGGCGGTGCGAGCTGACCCTGCGCCCGGGAAGAGGTTCCGCAGGTCCAGCCCGGGCGCACGCCTCGCTGCGGGGGCTCTCAGGGGCCCGCCCCCCCCCCCGCGGCCGCATCAATCATTAACGGCGGCTCGGGTGTCCAGCGCCTCCCTCCCCGGGAAACCCTACCCGGGGTGGCGGGGGCGTCTCTTCCCGCTCCTCGGGAGCGCTGGATGCGCCGCCAGTTTCCAGTTACCGCGATGCCGGGCGGCGGGGCGGGAGGGGCCGCGGCGGTGCCGCCACTGCCCCTGCTGCAATGAGTGATGCTACCGGGGGCGGCGGCGGGGGCGGAGAGGCGCAGAGCTACAGCGGATCCTCCGCCAGTGGCTGCGGGCGCAGCGGCTCTGCCTCGCCCGGTCGGCGGCGAGGCGGCGGACCCGGGGCCGGCCGGGGCAGCAGCAGCATGCCGGCGGGCGAGGGGGACAAGGAGGAGGCGGCGCCGCCGCCGCCTCGCCCTGCCGCCCTGCTGCGGTGGGACGAGGTGCCCGAGGACTTCGTGGAGTGCTTCATCCTCTCGGGCTACCGCCGGCTGCACTGCTCGGCGCAGGAGTGCCTGGCCTCGGTGCTGCAGCCCACCAACGAGACCCTCAACTTCTGGACCCATTTCATCCCACTGCTGCTTTTCCTCAGCCGCTTCGGGCGGCTGCTGCTGCTGCGGGGCGCCGGGGACGTGCCCTTCCACCACCCGGCCCTGCTGCCCCTCTGGTGCTACGCCTCCGGGGTGCTGCTCACCTTCGCCATGAGCTGCACGGCCCACCTCTTCAGCTGCCTCTCCCCGCGCCTCCGCGCCACCTTCTTCTACCTGGACTACGCCTCTATCAGCTACTACGGCTTCGCCAGCACCGTGGCCTACTCCTACTACCTGCTGCCAGGGCTAAGCCTGCTGGACGCCGGCGCCATGAGCCGCTACGTGCAGCAGCGGCTGGGCTGGCAGCTGGACTGCAGCCTGCCCATCGCGGCCTACCGCGTGCTCGTGCTGCCGGTGGCGCTGGCGCTGGCCGTGGGCTGCACGGCCGCCTGCTGCCGCAGCCGCGCCGCGTGCTGCGCCTACCCCTTCGCCGTGCGCACCTTTGTGTTCGCCATGCCGCTCAGCATGGCCTGCCCCATCATGCTGGAGAGCCTCCTCTTCGACCTCCGCGCACGCAACCCCACGCTCTTCGTCTACTTCTACCGCCGCTACTTCTGGCTGCTGGTAGCCGCCTTCTTCAACGTCAGCAAAATCCCCGAGCGGATCCAGCCGGGGCTCTTCGACATCGTCGGGCACAGCCATCAGCTTTTCCACATCTTCACCTTCCTCAGCATCTACGACCAGGTGCACTACGTGGAGGACGGGCTGGCTGAGTTCCTGAAGGCACCCCTGGCTGCCCCCACCTACCTGGGCACCGTGGGGTATATGCTACTCCTGACCGTCTGCCTTGCCGTGGTCGTCAGGAAGTTCCTCAATGTTGCAGACCTCTGCAAGCAGGACTGACCACGCCGGCGACCCTCGAGACAGCGACCACCATGTCAGTGACCCTTGGGCTGGAGACCCTTGGGCGGATGACCTTCAGACTGGTGACCCTCAGACCAGACCCACCGTGTCCTGAAGAAGCTGTGAAACCTAGAGGAAACACACCTGTGGAAGAGCCAGGTCCCTTTCATGGAGGTTTGCTGGAGAAAATGACCATGGCAGAACTGCTCGTGCTCTTTAAACTACTAGGTTACCAGGGGAAGCAAGCAAATGCTTACTGGTATGTTGCTGCTTAGAGTATAAGCTGAAATAATTTAGCTCTGCTACTAGGAAGAATGCATGAATGGTGAATGCCACTTACTAATTTCATAACAATTAGGTTTAAACTAGCTCTATATATACATATATATTTATATATATAGCTATATATTTATTAGCTACATATATGTGTATATATATGTATACACCTGAAGACATTTGTGCAATGATACTCAGAGACTTTTAATCAGCTCCTATGTGAAATTTCCTAGCAGATTATGCACTGGCATTTATCTTCCTNCCTGCTGCAATGAGTGATGCTACCGGGGGCGGCGGCGGGGGCGGAGAGGCGCAGAGCTACAGCGGATCCTCCGCCAGTGGCTGCGGGCGCAGCGGCTCTGCCTCGCCCGGTCGGCGGCGAGGCGGCGGACCCGGGNCTGAAGACATTTGTGCAATGATACTCAGAGACTTTTAATCAGCTCCTATGTGAAATTTCCTAGCAGATTATGCACTGGCATTTATCTTCCTCTGTGATATTGTAACAGGCCTTTGCAGCCACATACTGGATTTTAAATGCAAACAAATCAATAGCTATCTATAGTTTCTAAGGTCTTGCAGCCTTTTCAGGCAGGGAACAATAGATTTGAGAGAGAGGAAAAACAGCTGTGAATTATTGCAGAATTACTAGTTGATGGAGAGACTTTAATTAGACAGACAGTGAGTGGTTGGTGTAGCCATTTGGATACTAAAATAAAATAGAAGGATATGTAAAATAACTGAACCAGAAAGGGGTCAGACTAGTTTGGAATGGGGACGGGGGAAGAAGAAGGACACTGCATAATGAATGGCTCTTCCCTCAGCATGTCAGGAACATCTGTTGTGCTAAGGGGGTTGCTAAGGGGCCCCTTTATCTTCCTGGGTAAATCACCCCCAAATCAGTCCTCTAGAGTCAATGTCAGATGCCAGACTTTCTATAAACCCCTGCCAAGCTCAGTGGGAGTTCTGTGGATGTAAAGAGAGTAACTGATGCATGAGGTCTCATTCTGGATCTTTTCAAGAACTACATGGAACTAGTTTCTACTGCTCTTTAATTAGAGCACTGTCAGATTTACCATCCTAAAATTAGTTGCAGAATAAGATACTACTGCTGAATCTGAGTTCAGGACCTAAAATCTGGCACTACAAGTACTGGATACTGGCACTTTTTCACCATTCTCCACTTTTTCCTATTTTGATTAGTTGTGGCTGCAGCTGGATGTGTTGAAGTCCTCTTTCTGAAGCTTTGGGGGAATTCAAAGACAAGAATTACGAGATATTTTCTAAAGCAGTATCTTTTCAGAGCAACCCAGGTATTATCCTTGTCACACAGCAAAGAGCTAAGTATAGATTGAACTTACTCTCTAGATTTCTGTAAACCATGTGCCGATTTTAAGCAGATGCATTTTGATTTTGTCTGACAGAACAAGTGCAATAATATTACACAAGGGGGTTACAAATCGAAGTTCAGGTGAGAAACTACTTGTGTAACCCATTGTCAAAAGAAGGGTGGTACTTCTTAGGAAACCCGTGTGTCAGACTGCACGATAGTGGAGTAGCTCTTTTACTCAGCTCCTATTGTAGAAGTGTATTGCTGCTTGGGTCTTTCCCATTTTCATGGACATGGCATCTGAATCCCAAAAAAAAGTTTTGAATCCAGTCCTAGTCTTCTGTAAAACAAAGTCCCCTTTGTTTAAAATGTGAATATAGGAAGGACTGTAGCTAGGGATTGTGAAGTCAAATCCTTAACATAGGTCAGAGTCATCACAGAAACCAGTAACTGTTATGCCCTGTATTGATGTACCAACTTTGTGAAAATTTCTCAGTGGAAGCGCATAAGCAAAAAGAAAACTACACTCACTTAAATTTATCTTTTATCAACCAAGTATAATGGTTTGAATCTTTTAGATTCTCAGTGAACAATGAAAATGGTCTAACAAAAATATATACTCTTTGCCAGCCACAATTCCGCTGGTATGTCATTTCTGGAAGGGTCAGATGTGCTCTTTTAAGGAGATTGACTAGAATTATCTGAAGTAGCAGTTCCCAAACGGTGGCCTCTTGAGTTATCATTGTTGGGCCATAAGAAACTGCATGGCCTTGTCTAGGTGGCTGTGTTCAGTTTTCATTTGCCAACCTGCATTAAAAGAAAATAGAAACTACATGAACTATTTTAAATTTTACATAATTTCATTAACTTTTGTCAGAAATGTAGCATTGCTTTCTTCAGCTGCCAACAAAGCAGAAAATGATCTGCACCACTGGGAGAGAAGGCTGGTTCACAACACTGTTACTCTTTGAAATGTGCTTTAATATTGTGAAAACCCTGAAAACTCACAATAGAAAGCCAGTGGATCAAGACCTGCAACGATGTCATCCTATGAATTTCCACAACTGTAAAAAAGAGGCCAAAAATCTTTGAGATGGGCTGTATTCAAGTTAAAATAATAGAGGCATAGTAGTTAGAGCCCAATGATTCATCCAAGTTTCAAAACTAATTATGTAGGAAGGGTTTGCCTGGGAGATGCCACTAGCACATCCAACCAGCAATTAAAAACCAAGAAATAAATCAGAACGGCCAGGGACAGCAAACCTCAGCACTCGGAGACAACTCAGGAACAAGCAGCAGTAAAAGCCAAATGTAGAAGACCAGGCTTTTAAAGCATACTGTATAATGAATTATATTTGTGCTTGTCAGTCACAATGTAGAGGACATCTCAAGAGGCAATGTCAAAAATGGCTGTTGCTAACTTGTAAAAATACATTTGATATTTGGAGTTAGGCCACACAGGGTCATCTATATATATCTCAACGACAGATAACAGTATAAAGTTTGGATTGCAACCAACTGCAATTTTACTGGAATCTTACTGCTGTTACAAGAGTTGCCTGTGAGCCCCAGTCACACTGGAGATTTGGTACCTGGCTCTGATATTAAGAATATTGCTTCATTCAGAAGTTTATCTTGGCAAGTTGTTGAGGCACATGTATAGGCCTGAGCACCTCATGGAATTATTTGTAAAAGCTGGTTGCAAGCACTGCTCTGTGAGCCACTGTAAGCAGGCTGCCGAATCCAGAGTGAATGGCTACAGGGAGATGTGATTGGAATTTAAGAGTTCTAATTAATGGGGTTTTGTTTGTCTGGTTTTTGTTTAAAAAAATGTGGCTACAAATTAAAAAGGTACAGGAAGTGTGGAGAATATCTAGGGAAATGTTACTTGAGTGTCTGTGTTTATTCAGTGAAGGACATAATTGTTCTATTTGCTGTGTCCGATAGACAGAACAAATCTGAGATAAAAGGATTAAAATTGGAACAAGATATCTATAATTATAGTGCTTGAATTTGCTCATGCAGAAGTGAATCAGCATTTGTGTGACTTGTAAGGGTGCAGGATAACTTTCTGGTGTGAACATGACTGATCATGTGTAAGCATGTCCAGAGCTCAGACAAGAGGTCTAACCTGCAGTCTAGATGCATAAGGAAATCCTAGAAAACTAACTTTTTTGGCAGAAGTACCTGTAATAATGTTTTTATAACCTACCATAAGGTCTACACTGTGGACTCCACAGCTCATGTTTAAAACCAAAAAGGCTTTTCAGTTCTTTTGTAGTAGAATCTGTATGGGAATGGGAGCCAAGATGAGGATTGGAGCACAAGGGGGTGGCCTGGAAATGCCTGGGTGTCTTTGTGTTTGGCCAGCACTGACCTCCAGACTGGCACACCTGTGCTGATGTGATGTGACTGCTGGGGCCACTTCCCAGAGCGCTGGTGGCACAGACACCCCTCCTTGCATTCAGCATGTGCCTAGAACTGCAATCTACACACTGGCATTTATTCAGTAAGCCTGGCTTCTGGGCACTTCTGAGTAGCCTGTGAGCTTCAAGCTCACCTTCTGTGTAAGATTGATGAGCCTGATCTGTAACCATTACCCTGTTTTCTGTGGTGATACAGTATTTCTTCTACAGTGTATTCATTTGAATGTCACTGTCCAGGATATCTGTGAAGCTCTGAGCAACTTCATTCGTAAGACTGGAATCTACAGTCTGGAAGCAAAGGGAAAGGTTTCCTCTGTATGCTGCACTTGTAGAAATTTAGCAGTTAAAGGTAGAAATACATTGGGGTTTTTTGCTAAAATGATAGTTCTGCTTAGTTGTCCAGGTGTTACGCTTATTATTTATTTGCTGAATCCAGCTACTTTGTCAGGTTTTTGTCAACAGTGCACCTGCAGAAAATGACAGTATGAAAGTTTTACTTTCTGAGATAGCACATTCATAGAGCATTATTGCACTAAACTCAGTTGATTACCATCCACATGCCTTACAGAAGCAAGTCATACCTGTAGTAATTGCCCAGATTAAACTGTTTTTCATGGCCTATGAGAGTAAAAATGACCAAGTGGCCAGTAACAAGCTGAGGAGTCAGGTACTCCTGGGTTCTTATCCTTGCTTTGCCACTACCTGTTCTGTAATCTAGGGCAAGTTGTTTAAACTGTGTTCATTTTGAATGAATTTTAATTCATGTGAAACACTGGAATTGTACGAGGGTTGAATTTGACCCTTTGTGTGAATATACCTTACCTACCTCGCAGGGTTGCTCTGAAGACTCGCAAATGTTTGTAAAGCACTTAAAAATGCAAAGACCCTCCCAGGTGCTAAGAAGAAATATTACTGAACTCCAGCAGAGAGAATGTTATATTTTTCCTCATCTCACAGGACAAGGATCATGAACGTTTCCAGATCATGAACTCTTGGGACAAACCCTTGTCATTGCCATACTCCTGGGGTGTTCATATCCTGTGTCTTTTGGAGCAGATGGCAAAATTTCCACTGGCTTCAAGTGGGGGGCACTCAAGACCTAGACAGTATTAAACAGGCTGACTAAATGCTTAAGGGTCAGGAGTAAAGCGAAAACATACATGACTTACATACATTTTTCTTCAGAAATTCAGACTGGTAACTTGTACTGAGGAGTACTGTAACATGCAAGGAGGCCTCCTTGTTCATTTAGCCATGGATTGTATTCCAGTTCCTGTGAAACAATGGAGCAGGATTTCCCATCAGTGTCTGTAAGACTATGATTATGTCTCAGTTGCCATTGGGAATTTTGAACTTGACCAAGTTGCTTCTTATCAGAGTAAAAAGACCTGAAATAAATGAAGCTTT
The DNA here is from genome assembly GCA_013400735.1 of Pomatostomus ruficeps. Classification (NCBI taxonomy): domain Eukaryota; kingdom Metazoa; phylum Chordata; class Aves; order Passeriformes; family Timaliidae; genus Pomatostomus; species Pomatostomus ruficeps. The sequence continues at coordinate 27,118 of VYZT01039033.1, forward strand.
TAAGTAAAAATACGTACTCATTTGAGAACATAAAATAGCATTTATCAAACTACTTTCTCTTTTTTCCTCCTGTTCCCCCAAACCAACAACATGGAGTTGAGTGAAATCTGAACTTGAATCTTTTGACCACATATATGTACTCTGCCAAGGAGCCCTGAATAATCATCCTGCTAACCCACTCTGCCCATCAACTGGAAGGGCTGATACAAAAAGCACCACTGAGAAGAGGACCATGTTTTTAAGAGCTTTTCTAACTGGCAGCAGTAGCCAATGGGAGAAATGAAAAGACATCAAAGGGTTTGAGTGGCTTGTTAGTCAAAGCCTGTACCTTTAGAAATTCTCCCAGTATCCAAGTATATTCCTGGCTTCTATTAGACACCTCTGAGTCAGGGCTATATAACCAACACCCAAGTTACAGCGGAGACTTTACTCTCTTCTCCTCAGATGAGATGCAAAATGGTAGTGTCACGTGCACTGAAAGACACAGACCTCCATTCAAGACATTTAGTGTCTTGGAGCTGGGTGTGGAATAAAGTTAAATAATTTTCACATCTTGCTTAGACAGGTGCTGCTTCATTCCACTGAATTCAGTAATCAATTATTGACCAAGATAAAGGAAGCAGGCTTTTGCTTAAAGTTGCCTGTAAGGAAACACCACCAGCAGACTTCTGCTTTCAGGGCAATTGCTTCCTGGGCCATACTCAGAACATGGAGGATTCTGAAGTAGGACTTTGCTATTTCATGGGAATGCCTTAGGATTTGTGGTTGTAGCTGGGGGTTAATAGTACAGAGAAACAGTTTATAGCAAATCAATTCTGTCTGCTAGATGTTCAAGCACGCTTTAGTAGGAGGTACCACGTTTAAGGGGCTGTGCATGCAATGAACAAAAAGTGTGAATTTTGTGTGGTTCTGTTGGGAGGGTTTGAAAATTTTCTCTTTGTACACTTTTGGATGCTGACTACTGTATATGTAATGACTATGCATTTTTAGCAAAAAAAAAAAGGTGTGATCTATAAATAAAGTTGATTCTGAGTTCATTTTTGCAGAAATGCATTTATAAAGGTGTTTTTCATTTCCTAATATAACTTACTGTGACACCTCTAGGATCAGAAATGTGTTGAATGTAGTTATCTTCAAACACAGATGATGTTAGCATGAGTACAAGAACTTTCAGTTCTTGTATAGGGGTGCTGGTATTTCTGAAAACACTATACTAGCAAAAGTATCATCGCCATTTTGTTGTCTTTTATATTTTAAAGCAATAACAGCATTCTTTGCCATTTTAGTTCTCCAATATCTATGCTAATTAATGATAGACATCCCTATTACATTAAGATCATTAATATGTGTAAGAAAATTAGTGTTCAGCCTACGGTGCTCACTGAAAAATCATGAAATTGGTAGCAGTAGCAATGTCAAGAGTTGCAGCAAAATATTGACTGCAAAATTAAGAGGTCTATTTGGCATCAATAGTTTCCCATTTGGCAGAGTAGGATGGCAAAATACTGTTTTCAGTCCAAGTCAGGCACCAAAAAACACACAGTGAACTGCAATTACATAAAGTACCTGCCTTAAGCCTTTTCTGTCAAAATTCAGCAGGACAGGATGTATCCCAACATAATTGCAGGCACCCCAATACTGTTAAAAGACTGAACACAATGGAAAACTGTAGGATCTTCTAGTTGAGGTCTGCAGAATTCCTTCAAAAGTTCTAAAATTCTTGAGATTCTTACTTGCAGACTTTGTACATCCTATTTGAAATGTGTTAATGACTTCAAGGATTTGATGACCCCAGAAAAAACATCCATTGCCTTTTTGTGAACAGATGCTTCAAGAGACTACATCCTGCAAATAAACAAATGCTTCACCAGACTGCATCCTCCTGTTAACACTTCAGGGTTTTCATAATGTTACCAGTAAACCTGATCTGACAGCTGGACATGGACATGGTGGAGGAAAACCTCACAAAACTGATGAAGCCAGTGCAGATGGCAAAATACTGAGCAGAATGGTAGGCAACCAAATTTACAGCTGCTAGGATGGGTAATTTATTGACGTCAGTACCTCAGCCTTCAGCTGTGGTGGATCCATAGTTACTCTGATAATCTACTGGAAATCTGAAGGCAATCTACGTTTTGTTAGCATGACATCACTTCTCTGACAAATGACCCTAAAAGACAGGACTGTATTTGAGGAGGAAAGAAGGAACATCTGACACACAATAATTAACTTCAGATTTTATTCTCTCATCATAGGATCATGTAAGGTTGGCAGGATCTGTGAGTGGAGATGAAACTCATTAAAAATTAAAAGCTGGTAAAAATGTAGAGCAAATCAGTATTAATACTGGGGCTAAATCTTGGTTGCACTGATGAGAGCCCTTGGGGCAGACACTACAGATGCACTTTCTGCATCAGAAACTCTACTACAAGGCAGATTTCTTATCGAGAGTGGCAGCACGCTTCTGTTAGTGGGGAGATGGAAATACTTCTCTTTCCAGAGAGCACAGCCTTTGGGTACATGATGCATGCTTTACAGAAGCTAAACAACCGTGTCACACAATCTTTTTGGAGAGTAAGCAATTTTATAGGGTTTTCTAATTTGATTCTCTCCTGCCTCCAAGATCTAATCCTTTCATGTCCCTCCTGACTGATGAAACATGAAGGTACAGTTTTCTTTTGTTTTTGTTGGTAAGCATACTTCTCATTATTATCCTCTGGTAGAAAATCTCTATTCTCTGTCACTCTCCTCTGCTGTCCTGAGAAACTGGGCAACACCACATGTACAAGAAAAAAAACTTTGGGGGTTTTTTTTTCCCTCTCTTTATATGCAGGGCTCTCCACATCCACAGTCCTGGGACTATGGAATTCAATCACTGGCACTCACTAGTGTTCCAAAATCTCAGCTTTTCTTTTTAGCAGCACTTGGCAAGACAACTATGAAATGTCACTGGGGTGGATAACAAGCAGCAGTATCTGCAGCCCTCAGAAATAATATAAATAATGAGGAAAAGGTAAACAGGTCCCTGGGGCAGCTTCTCTGAAACCTTTGTACACACAGGCAGCATCTCATTATCCAAACTTTAGTGAAGCTCGTAAGCACATGCTTAACTTTAATAGGTCTATATGGTTTTCTTTGTTCATTGACAGGGGTGAACTTTTCCTTGTATTTAAGTGTGGTATAGAAGCAGAGCCCTAATGAGCAGACAGTGCCAGGGAAATGCTGCCAGCCAGAGTCTGGCACAGCAGATCCTGCCATTCAGCCCTAACGCAGTGTCCTACTCTCCAACACCCAAGACTCACATGCCCTTCTCAGCATTTCAAAGCACTCTCAGGTCATTGTCTGAATGATTTTAATACAAAACAAAGAGCAAAATACATATGTATAGCCAGAAATGCACCAACTTAGTCATGAAATAAAGCTGCAGACTTTCCATTTGCACCAATTACAATATCAAAACATTGTTTCTTGTAGTGTAGTAGAAAATCATAGCTTGAAGAGATCGTTTGAAACAGTAAGTAACCAGAATCACTGAGCACTAAAAAATATATTCACTAGCCAACATAGCTAAAAAGAATATTTATTTCTGTATAATATAGACTCAAACAGAGAAACCAAATATTCTATGAAGAACACGTTTGGCCCTAACAATAGAGCACGTTCCTTCAAACTGTAACTATTCTGCCCCAACAGAAGCATGCCATCTTTTTTATTCTAAAGTTCAGATGTTCTCTGGACAATAAAAAAATAATTTGACTTAACTGTGTTCAGTAAAACACAGAGAACTGAGAGTATATGGGAGTGGGAAACCTGCTCAAAATGCAATAATCAGGTTGTTAAATGAAAGTCCCAGCTAGCTGAGCACTTGGCAGCCCTATCACCTCAGAGAGAATATACAGCCAGTATATGTTCAGATCTGCTTCTACTGAGATGAATATTATTCCAAAGAATATAGTGAATTGAAATAATGAATGGAAAACAGTACATACCTCTATTACAGTTAATCTGTGATGAGTATGTTCTTGTACTCAGACATAAGGCTGAATTACATACATGGTGAATATGTTCAGACAGCAATATTTATAAAAAGGTTGGTGGTGCCGGTGCCCTACATACTTTGGTTGAGGTCTCCAGCTGTTATCAACAAGACATTTTAGAAGCCTTTCTTACTAAAGGGGAAGAAAAAAAAAAAAAGTAAAATTATCCTCACAGTTTAAAAGATGTATTGATTTTGCCTTTGCTGGCAGACTTTTACATGGGTTTGCACAAAGCAAATGAACTACTGGACTTACAAATATTACCAAGTGAAGTAATCACTGCTTTCTCTTCTGAAAGTCACAGTGACTTTCTCCAAGCAGGGTTACTGAAGACCCACAGCGAATCTGGCCCTCTTCCCTTTACAGCAGTTGTGGCTTGGACTGCAAGTCCTCTATGGAAAGTACTTAGATGTTCACCTAACAGTTTCCAACACACATCATTGCTGCTTTTAAATAACCCTAAGGAATGTTATTCATTAGTCAAATATGCAAATATAGCTAACAAATAATTATGATTTTCAGGCTCTGGAATTGTCATGATTTCTAGTTTCAGTGTCAGGGCAACACTGCCAGGTATGCCCCAGACATGAGTGACTTCCAACTTATTACTCAACAGTCTGTTTCAAAAGCCATTTCAGTTCCCCACTAGCTCATGAATGAAACAATCTGCAACAAACAGGCTGGTAAATGAAGCCTCTAAGGTGACAATTTCCCATGTGCACTATTATAGGTCAGCAGTAGCGTGGTTCCCTTCACAAGTGACTCCTGAGCTAAATTCACAAACAAGCACCAGACTCAATTCTCTACCCTTGGCATTTTGCCCAGAAGGCTCAAACAGGCTGGAGAATAATTCTGACTTGTGAAAAGCTCTTTTACCAGCCTATCCCCTAATCACATCCCTGTGTGCAGTACTGGCACAAGATGCAGCAGGAATGCAGTGTGGCACAGCACATCTCTGTGCTGCACCAGTCCATCCGTGGCACGGAGCCATACGATCCCACCAGGGCTGCTCCCACACACGAGTCAAAGCAGCCTGAGAACCAGGCAGTGACAGCCCTGCCTGCCTGCTGTGCCAAGTGAACCTCAGAATAAAGAGATGCAGGCCTGCTGTTCAGAAGAAAGTTTTGCAACATTAGTCTGTGCCCAGCAGACCCATGGAGGACACTGAGGTCAACCAGCAGGAGTTTCCTAGACAGGATTTGGTCTTACTCAGTTTTAAGAAAACAAACCTCCATTTTCTAACTTGGCTATCAATGATAAATTATATTAGAGAATAGAAATTTTCAATTTCCCTGAATTTGCTTAGCTTAAAGGCTAAATGGCAAAAAAAAAAAAAAAAGATAAATGGATGTAAAAATATGAACATAGGAGGATAAACACGGCTGGAACCAGTGAAGAAACAGATAAAAAAGACTACAGTGTTTTTTTCAAGCCATGTAACAAAGAAGCAACAGCACATGCCCAAACAAAAAGTTCAAGGAAAAGTCACCTTAATATCAAAGTGAATGCAGCCACCGGAGACCCCTTTTATGACTCTTCAGGACCATAAAAGGACTGCCAGTGGGAGATGGATACATACAAATTAGCTCTAGGAAATTAATGTTTATGTATTAAATAAGAACCACGTTTTAATGAATATGTATGATTACGATGGATAAATAGCTTGTTGCAAAGTTTCACAACACACACAGAATAAAAAACAATCCTTTGTATGTCCTGCGCAGATAAAGAATGCCTGCTTTCTAATGGTTCAAATTGTGTTAGAAAGTTTATTCTGGCCGATTTCAATTTCTTCAGCACTCTGAGGTCTGAGTTTGATTGAATCCTCAATTTCACCAGCTTGAAATGAACAAGGCAAAACATATTATTCACATATATTGAAAAATATCGGGTAATTCATAATGTTTTCATCTGCCTCAGCACATGCACACGGGTGAACAGGAGCGGAGCGCTGTGTGCGGGGATGAAGTGCGGGGCAGTCACTGGAGGGCGACTGCAGCGGATCTGGGAGCGGCGGGGCCGGGGCCGGGGCGGGCCCGGTGTGAGCGGCGGGACTGGGGCCGGAGCCGCGGCCGGGGCCGGCCCGGTGTGAGTGCCGGGACCGGGGCCGGAGCCGGTGGCGGGGCCGGCGCTCCGGGCCGCCAGGAGGAGCCGCAGAAGCGCAGCCGGCGCGGGCACGGCCGGGGCCAGGGCCCTTGAGCGGCTGCTCGGCTCCGGCACGGACACGCTCCGTCCATGGGAGCTGGGCGCTGCATTTCTCACCTGCGGCGCGCAGCGGGGAGCACAGGACCCCCGGCAGGCGCCAGCGCCCCGCCTGCCCTGGCACAGCTGGTGAAAGTGCTGCCCTTTGCGGCACCTCGACTGGGCACCGCTACTGTCCCCTGGTTTATTTGGAAGGAATGCCCCATCCATATAGCACTCTCAGGGGGAAGCTGGCACAGAGAGCCTGACCGTCTGGCAAAAATAATGCCTTAGAGGCAGCTGCTTGCTGATACAATCCAATAGGGAAAAAAACCCCAAACTGTTACGAAGGGGATGACGCCACCCTATTAGATATTCCTGGAACTTAAAATGAACATGAGTCAGTCAGAGTGAGAGTATGCATCTTGTCATGTTGGCTTTTTATTTAAACATATTGACTAAAATAAGTTAATTTGATCTGTTTCCTTTATCACATGCATACCACAGCAGATGCAGATTAACATACCTATTAGTCTTACATGTCAGTTTAAGACCAGTGTGACATGCAAGCAGAGAAACAAAACAGGCAAGAAGTAAAAAAAATTCTGAAAGTATCTTCCTATGCAGGATTTCACCTTTCAAAGTTGAGCAGTTGAAAGTCATCAGTTCAGAAATGGCTCCTTCCTGGCCCAGAACATGCTGTGAGGATTTCTTAGGATAAATTAAGGGCAAGTGAGATGGACGAGCCCTGATAAAGCCCAAGTTAGCCATAAGGCACATACCTGTTTGGCACAATGCCACGACCACCCTGCCACAGCCAACTTTTTGCTTATTGGATGTGAACAACTTTTTTACTCTGCCACTCAGTTTTCAGACTGACCCATGTTCATAGAACCTGCCTACCATATTCCCAGCTGATGTCAAACAACGCACATAGATTTTGTGCTAGTTTCCAACACCTAAAGCATTAAAATGTACTTTCTGAAATATTGCAGTCCCCTTTTTGGCTCTAACATTGCAATGTTAATTGGAGTATTGTAACAGTGCTATGATTCAATCCCTGCTTGCTAGTTTACTGCAGGAGCTGTTGGACTGGCTCTGCTGTTTGTAGGGCAGAGCTGACACATCCTCTCAGTGACAGACACAGACACCAGCTCTTGGCTTGCCATGACCTTTGAGCTCTCCTGGAGTGCTCTGATTCATTTTGGCCAGTGACACTTCACTCCCAACCTGCAGCCAAAGATCACACAGCACCCCCGAGACAGCTGTGCTTTCCTGTCCACTGTTCATCCTTCAAATAAGCCTCTTCTGGGCACAGCCACAATTCAGAGCTGCCCTGAGGCTGTCAGATGATCTTGACAGCTCTTGTCAAAGCTGGGATATAAGCAAGCCTGGTCCACTCCTTTCTTATTCAGCACCAACATATGGAAAAATTTTTTACAGTTTTATGTCTTCCTGTGCAAGCTGCCCAGTGATCCCTACACCTTGTGCTGGCACAACCTGTGAAGGTCAGCAGCCTCATTATATGGATACAGATGTAGCATCTCATCAAAGCATTTCCAACTCTCTTTACTACTTTCTTCTTTTAATTTATTTCTTCCCACTTTCTGACCCAACTTCACTATCTCATGTGTTTCCCTTTACAAATTTCAGGCCAAATTTCTTCAGATCTGACTCCTATGCAAGCTGAGCACTGACAACTCCCTCAAGTGTGGGTGGGAGCTCTCTGAGAGGAACCAAGGTGGAGCAGCCAGTAAGGCTGTCCGTGCTGCACACAGGGCCCTGCTCCCTGTGTCAGTGGCACACCGGTGCCCTGCCTGAGGCTTGTGTAGCACTGTGTAGCTGCATGTGCTGCTGCCACGCAGGCAGGACATACAACTGACTTCCTAACTGCCTGTGGCCGTTCAGAAGTCTTCTCTTTCTGTCTTACACTGTTAGTTGTATTAGCACTAAAGAAGAGTAAAAAACTCTACATCCCACCTGAAATATGGTCAAAATGCGGCAACATGAAATCATGCTTGTACATTCAGTTAAATCCAGTAATAACGTATTTTATTCTGACACGCTATTGAAAACTGAATGCGTTTATTTCCTCACACAGTCCAGCTATAGGTAAAGCTTTTCTGGATGTTTCAGACATATCATATGAACTAAGTCAACACACAGCCTGTCTAGATACAAAATATCTTTGAGAGTGAAATTCTGGTCTCTGAGGAATTTGCTCTGGCAATAGCAGGATTTACTGGTTTTGTCGTTAGATTTTGTTCTTAGGGTATCAGTCGTTGTTTCTTTGTCAACAGATTTTGCGTATCTCAACATGCCTAATCGACTTGCAAGTCCAATCAATGAGAACTCAGAGGCTTCAGCATCTTTTCTGATACCAACTGCTGGGATTTACTCTCAGGAGTATAAGAAATGTTCTGCAGTACAAGCCCCATCTTTTATGCTCAATGTCAATTATAACAGGTTTCTAATGTTAGAACCACCACAACCTGTCCAGCAATTCCAGTCCTGGATTTGCCGCAGGACATCTCATTAGGTTATAGCTAATACAGTAAACAGGGGTCCTTCCTAGTGACGTGGTAAAAACAGAAAGGCTTCACATGATAGGAGTTTTCTCATCTACAACACCCTTCAGAAGGATTTAGCAGGGCAAGTTTCAGTGATATGTTTACAATTCCTCTTACACAAATTACAACATAACTCTGGAGGTTTCATATGGTTCCTTATAAGTAGGAAGGACAATCATCTCCAGGGTATACAGATGCTAGATCTTTAATTTCAGACCTCACTTATAATTGTATATTCAAAGATTTTTATTTTATGATGGGAACATAATAGAAGAAATAGGAATGTAATGGGGGAAATAAAACTTTGCACATTATCCCCTAACTCAAAGAATTTTCTTGCAAATTCTCACATTCCTTTAATTTCTTTCATGAAGACGTCAAGTTGCAGAAGTATCAGGTGCTTTGGACTAGCTGAAGCTGTTGCTCAGCTTTGGCTACTGGGGGCAGTAATTCTCTGGTCCAGCTGGCATTACAGTGCAGTGTTCTCACCAATGCTCAGTTATCTGAGCATTGGTGAGAACACTTAATATCTTAAGCCTACAAGAATTCACATGACACCCACAGACTTAACAGGAAGAACAAAACTGATGCAGAGGTGCCAGACTTCATGGGTCTCTGAGCTACATGCAAAATGTTCTTCAACCCACGTCCTCTCAGCCACAGCTGTGCACAGCCGCAGCTCCCAAGGGATCCCAGCCTCACGCTCCCTGTTGTGCCACCGTCCCAGCCTTACACCCTCCACCACCACAAGAGCAAGCAGAGGCCGGGAGACAGGTTAAACCCAGCATCCCACAGCCACAGCCCACAGGCAGGAGCAGAGCTGGACAGGGTAATGAAGTCATGATTGAAAACCCAGAGCAGATACCCAAAGACAGGCAGCTATAAACTAAATCTGCAGAACTGAAGAGAGCTTTACATCTGCACTGCCGGCACATCCTGGGCCAGGAGAGCATCTGGTTTCCCGTGAGCACTTGGCCAGGGACAGCCTGAAGGACACCGCAGCCTCAGCTAAGCAGTGGCTCATTGCACACATTTCCCAACCAGAGTACGTTGCCCTGACTTTGCAGTGTTCAGTGTTTTCTTGTGAGATTTTCTCTCTCATGGCCATGACTTGTTTTCTCTCTATTATCTATGTTTTCCTAAATTGTATCTGTGTTTACGAATTCCGGTATACCGGATGGAGAAATATGATTGACAAATACTTTGACCAAGTGGATTATAGGAGGTGGTGATTTCTACCTCCAATCCACGGTGATGTGTGAAAACATATAAATAAAGTCGGAGGGCTCTGCCCTCCTTCTTCCTGCTCTCTCTCCTGCTGCGTCTGTGTGTGTGTTCTTGTGTGGCTCTCCTTCAGGCCCTCGGCCTAGCAGGCCTGCCTGGGGAGTGCCATGAGAGTACTCATCCCATTAGCCCAAAGTCTGGTTCCTGAGCTGGGCTGGGCTTTGTGGAAGGTGCTATGGTGAATGCAACAGAGCAGTGACTGGAACAGAGAAATGCTGCTTCCTCCAAAAGTATATGCACCTATGGCACTCGCTCACAGTGTTTCGGTACATATTGTAATGTCTGGAGTTAGTTTTGTCCACATTCCCAATTGCAAATGTAAAATACAGTATCTTCACAACACATATACACAGTTCTCCCTCTATTTCTTCCCTGTAACACTGGGAAAATTGTGTGTCCCTGCCTCAAGGAATTGAGTAAGGTAGTGGAGAGGCACTGGAGCATATTTGAAAGACACCAGTTAGAGCTGTATACCAGTTTCATACTGAATTTCTATAGGAATGTGGTGTTAGCATCCAGCTTTATGACCACTGCCACTGCCTCAGTCTCTCTTTGACAGAATTTGATTTCTTCTTAAAGAAAAAGGCCTGAAATGCTGACCTGCCCCACATGGGAAAGATGCCAGCAGATTCAATAATTCTGCACTTCCTTGCTATGGCTTTAGAAGTACTAAAGCTTTTTAATTTGTTGGAATAATCTAAGTTTTGTTAATCTTTAACTCAAAATCTGGATGGACATATTGCTATACTCTACCAGCATCAGCTATATGTACTAGACCCGATGCAGTCCTTGCTGCTTGGTCATTTCCTTTTCATCTGCCAGAGCCTATGTAGTATTTAACTCCTTAAGTTTTGAGTATTCATCACAATATTACTTGGTGGATTCTTACCTCTTGCTGACAGCTGCCTGTTCTTTATAACTTTTATATAAGATGTATAGATGCAGAAATCCACTGTGTCCCTTCCACTCTGAATTTCAAGACAGAGACTTCTCTGCTTTTGCAGTAGCTTTCCTTCAAAAATTTCTTTGAAAACCTTTTATCGGAAAATATTTGTTTTAAAGGTTACAGGTCATTTATTGCTCTGCACTCAGGAATTTCTTTCCAGATGTCAGAAATTACTGTGCTTTAATTATACAGTCCTCTGAAAGGCCTTCCACACTATGAATATTTTTTTGTTTTACAAAAGTCATTTTATTGGCAAAACATATGACTAACAAAAGGGATATGACTCTATGCTTACTGTAATATGAATTATTACAACACTGTTTACAGCTGAGTTTTAAAAACAATTTTCAGGCAGCTCTGGTTTTGATGACTAAAGCTTAAACCTCTTAGGGTTTTTTTACTCCTTTTTTAAAGCCAGAGGTGAATTTCTAATTTCTGATGCCATTTTTTGTCAGGCTGGGCATAGGTGTCTGTAGGTCAGGCATATGCACTGGAACTATCTATGCTTTTTTGGGTTTTCTAATGGAAACTCATACGAACTGTAAGAAGATGTTAGAAAATTGTGACACATTGTCTAATTCACAATTGAGATAAAGTGAGAGCAGTTCTCCTCTGCCTGCACATAGCTTAAAGCTTGCTCCTTCTGCCTTAGCCCTGAATGAGAATTTGTTGCCTGAAACGTTGTCTGTCTTTTAGCTGGTGCAATGAAAACTCATTTGTGCCGAAAAACCTTGTCTTGCATGATGCCTTCGGCAAGACCCTGCAAACACAGAACTGCTGGAGCTCCATACAGCCATGGCTATCCAACTGGCAGGCAGGTCTCAAGAGTTCTTTATTCCTGTCAGACACAAACCATTATAGGACAGCATTCTCCAAGAGACAGATCTGCTTGTGGGATATATAAATACCGGTTTTCCTTCCATTGATGTCAATAGGAGCAAGGATGGAGGCATGATGTTATGAGATGCTAAATTCTTAAAATATGTTCTGAATGATTGCTATTTTTGAGAGCTGTTTTGCTTTGGAGGATGAAAGGTCTGTTCACTTAATATGAGGAACAAGGTCTGTCTCAGAGATGTGGAAGAACATCTATTCATCCAAAAGCTTAGCTATTTCAGGAATAATCTGTAAATTATTCGAAGAGTTTGTTTAAACCGTTGTTAACTATACCTGGCAGATTTCTGGCAAATGCATTATTGTTTCTTTAGACTTCTCCATTCCTGCAAGGAAACTTTTTGGGAGACAGGACTTGTCACTTCTCCTGTTGACACTGTTCTACTTTGTATAAATAATTACACATTCACTGGGACTGGGACTAACACCTCCACCCTCCCCAGGAGGGTTACTGAACCATCAGACTAGAGCATTGTTTTTTCTCTCACCAGCTGGCTCCATGAATATTTAAGTATATTTTACAAAGTGGGACTGTTCCAGTCAAAGGGGCTGATGGTCAGGTCACTGCTGTGAGGCAGAAACCTGAATTTGCAGAGGAGAGGAGAATTGCTCTCAAACACAGGTAGGAGTTGGATTTTGTGAGGCATGCACTGACTTCTTCAGTAGCACTAATGCGATCCTCACTTTCTCTGTGGGATTTATACATCAATTTGTGTCATTGTTTTGGCAACCACTTCCATTAAAAACGCATTTTTAGGATTAAATGGAATAGTTTGCAGCAAATGAAATTGAGTTTGGAAACTTCATTTCATTTAAAAATACAGAAAATCATATTCAGCTCCTGGGTACTGAGATTTTCTTTCTTATCCAAGTATTCAGTCAATTATTAGCCCATATTAAATAAGAAAGTCTTCTCCACAAATTCTGTGCCTTTTATCTTAGTCTAATCAAAGATCAGGTAGGTAATTTCTGCTTTCTGCTTTAAAAAATGTGAATTTTATGAATCATACCTTGTTGTCATAGAGTGAAGGGTTTCTATGAAAAGCAGAGTAACTTGGGAATCCACAGCCTGGAAAAACTTCATTTTCCTCAACTGAAAAACATTCAGTTTAACAAACAGACTTATATTTTAAGGGTAGTTCAAACACTAAACTAAACCAAAGCAGAAAAACAAGGATTAGGAATGGAACAGACTTGCTAAACGATCCAAAATTGAGTGGCAGATTTAACCCCTTATTCTTGTATTAATACAAAGTAGCTGAAGAATTTGGAAATTGAGTCAAAACTGTCACAATAATCTTTGAGCATGAGGATGTAGTAAAATCAAAAGTCCTGATGTGTTTGGATCAGACCTCTGACCTCCACTTTTTCACCTTTTGGGTCTAAGTCTTGCATTAGAGCTTGACTGGAAATGTATGCTGGAGTCTTCTTCTGCACTACAGAAAATGTAAAAGTGACGCTACAGGTATAAATTCAGAAAATCACAAACCAGGGCAGATCAGAGACACAGTACACTGAGATTGGAATCTACTTAGTTGAATGAGATGTACTGGACCTTCACTTAGATTTAAAGGAGATGATTGAATAAGGGTACTTATGAGGAGATTCTGGTGTTAATAATGCCAGAAAATTATTAAAGAATCCACAGAAGCACATTTTACCTGGGTAAAACCTGTAACCATGTGAGGGGTGATAACCAAAAGACAGGCCAGCAAACATTTTAGGGTGGTGTCAAGACAGAGAGAAGTGTCAGCAGTGTTTAAGGTCCTAAGAGCCCAGAGCTTTGAAAACTGAGCTGGAAAGCTGAATACAGAGATATTGTACTGGATAGGCAGTATAATAATCATGATCTATTGGTTGCACTTATAACCCAGGCTTCATATGAATCAGTTCCCCTCATTCCCTTTCAAGAGTCCATATACCTCGCATCACGTATCTACATCTGCACCTATTTACAGCAGGAATTCCTTGCTATTTGACACTGCACAGGATAATTATTATCAGTGCACTGTGGTACATCTGGAAAGAGGAAGGAATGCTGGCTCAGCATACCTCAGGCAAACCACTGCCCCTCTTAAAGAAGGATGGCTTACATAAAACAGGAGCACAAGAGCTGCATCAGGCTTTCATGCACGCCGAAAACTAGGCATAACGGCTTTGAAGTGGAAGAGTTACAGCAGTACAGCTCTCCAACTGCAGAACAGGTAACAACAGAAATTTAAATAAATACTTAGCAATCCTTGCAAATTCTCTGATTCCTTATTCAAAGATGCTGCCCATCCCCCAGAAAATATTATGTGGTAGAGGCAGGCAGTCTTCATTCCCTTCCTGCTGGGATTAAAATGAAACTTGGCTGTTATCTCAAGAATGAACCCAAAGACCAGGCTTAGATTCTGGAAAGACTTCTCATCTCAAAGTCCCCTTTCAGTAAGTGAGTTGAAGGATTTTGACATAAAGACTCTTTCAAAACAGTTGCCTGTGCCCAAGTGTCCATGTCCAAACTGAAGTCAAGTATAGTTTAGGAACACTGAAATTAAATTACAATATTACTTATTCAGTCTGGCCTTTATGTTGTTTCATGGATATGAGAAATTTCCTCAGAGACTGTTAAAACAAAAATAGTCGGAGGCTCTTGAAAATATTAAAACAAGTAACTCCTGGAATACAAAAGGGATGAACTGCTGCTTGATTGTGGCACTGCACTTTTGATTCCTAATGTACTAAAGGATTGTTGTTGAGTTAGAACTGAATGCAAGTTCCAAGCATTTTTATACCAAGTATATATCTAATTTAGGCATATAATGCTGTTTCTCTAATGCTTTTCCAGTGTTTAGCTTACTTTTGTGATACATTTTGTAACTAGAATTACTGCTATCTGGTCTCTGGTCCCGACTCCTAAAATTTCCATGTATGTTCCTTCAATTTTTTATAATCTTTCCCCTTAATACTTTAACATTTTAATAGCCTCTAATATTTCACCCATAGAAGAAGCAGTTATCTAGTACTCAGATATGTTCTCTGCAATACCATGCTGAGACTGATATTGACAGTGACATTTCCTTACATATTAAATAACAATGATTCTGTGAAAATCATTACTCAGCAACATAATAGATCACAGATGTGTTTAAAAAACATAATATTAGACTAAATTCTGAATTCTGCTCTGGAACGCATGTGTGCATCTCCCAGAGCAGTAATTCAGCCCTTAGAAAAAGTAAACTCACTATTGTAATGCACATGGCAAATAGCTGAGTTCCAGCCACCAGTGAAATAATTTGGCCCCAATTTTGCATTCCATGACCCCTGTACTCTGATGGGAAATAGGCCATAGGGACTGACTATAATTCCTGTAGTGGGAACTGCCCAGCCCTGGTACAATTTATTGTTGCTCAGGAACATCAGTGATGCAACGCCCACCTTCTTGCCAGGGACTCTGCGCCGAGTGAGGAAAACTTGGCTGAATAAGGACAACTTGAGGGCATAATATGAATAACAGGGGGAATCCAGGAAGTCTTTCTGTACCATCAATATGAAGCTGTACCTGGCAGAGAATGACTATATCAAGATACTCCCTCACAATTACTTCCACTCTCTTGGCTTGGCCTAATCTGCTTATTAAAGAAAGGGTATTTTTCCCATTCTGAATGTTCATCTTTGGGGAAGAAAGTCCTTCAGATGTAAGGTTGCGCAGTTTATCATTCAGGTGTAACTGTTGAGCTGCTCAGTTAAGTTAGGGACTCCTTTTCAAGCCAAGAAAACAAGTGCAAGGGTTCTTACAGCTCATGAAAATTTCATTGTATTCTCCCATCTCCTGTTGCACAGGCTGTCATATCATTTGCACATTTTGTAAAGTGCTTTTTCCTCATTGTCCCCTTTATGGTAATTTGGATGTAGATAGTGAATTTTCTTATCAGTAAAAGTAGGAAAACAGTATTTTAGTTGGCTGAACTAAAATTGCTCACAACACTTTTCTTCCTAAGAGCATTTGCAGTAAATAAATTAGATGCAACTGTTCTCCATTTTATGTGTAGCCTTATAAATACTAGTAGAGGGAAATTCAGGAAAAGCAAAGAGAGCATTGGCAGGGAACAGTTTCTTACAGGGCTGAGATTCTAATTTCAAATCTGTGTTGCCAGTAACAGCAAACTAATTACATGTGAAACTGTACCATGAGACTCAGGTCCCTGGTATCACCTGTGCAATAGAGTATGACAGCATAACACATTTGATTCTCTTTAGGAATATCTCTGTCCTGCAACTACAGCACTCAGAAGACAGGAAAGAAAAAAAATGGGGGGGAGGGAACTGAAGCTAGATGCCTTAATACAAACATACTTATTTATAGACGATGTAAAGCTCTTTCATGAACACCAGAGAATTAAAGCACACACACAAAAATAAGTACCTTCTTTGCCTGAGGTTCCAGTTTGATTTTTGACAGCATTCTTGCTGAAAGCACACTCTCATCCTGAAAGAGACTTCTCTGGAGCACCCTTGATGCCTTTTGCATCTTTTCCTTCCCTACTTCTGCAGGAAGAGTACGTGACAGCCTCTCACTGCAGACAGTCCTGAGTGCATTTCCATGTGCCTTTACCCTGTGCCTGCAGTGTCACTTGCAGCCAGCTCGAAGGGAAGGTGGCTGTGACCATCACCAGTTTGTTAGCACCAGTTGTGTCATGTAACGCGGCAGTGGCTCCACACTCTCACTTCCTTCATTCAGGTCAGAGCTGAGCTTAACGTGCTCTTGGAAGGGAAAGGGTGCTATTGTACAGTAGATTGTTCAAAATATCAGCTCTTTGCATTTCTCAGTCTATGAACCAGACTCTGATCTAAGTCTCCAGAAATTTACTCATATACAGACATAAAGGAGTCTTGTCATTAAACAAGAGCAATGCCCCCAAGGATGATTTTATATAT
>VYZT01039037.1:0-13537 GCA_013400735.1 Pomatostomus ruficeps
CTTAAATTATACATGATGTCTTAGGAAAACATGAAAAATGTAGACCCATTATTCTTTTCCTTCAGTGAACTTAAGAGTTACATGAAACTTCTGCTCCATACATAATTCACACTTTCTTAAATACAGAAACTTTGTTTCCTATTCTCTAAACATTGTCAGGATGTGATAATATATTCCCACTTCATGTAGTGAAATAGATTGCACCAGTTCATATTTTTTGAGACTGAAAGTAGCTGAAATCTACTTCAGCTGAATCACCATCCACCCTGAATAAGGGAATTTTTATATGTATTCTCCTGTATACTTATTTTTATTAAAAGCTGCAGAGATTGTTTATGATGATACTACATAGCTAGCCTTTATCCTCACTCAATACAGTTACCTCACGGCTTTTCCTCACTACTTCTATGGCATAAGGGTCATTGTATTAGATAAAAAACCAACCAAAAGCTGAAGAAATATTGTCTTTTTACAGGTTTTATTTCACAAGAAAAAGGAGGTGCTAAGTTTCTTTTTTTTAAAATTTGGAAAGTATTGCTGCTTCAAACTTGATTTCCTGAATCTCTGTGCAACATTAGTACGCTTAACTTAGCAACATATAGATATGGTCAAATTCAGTATTAGGGTTGTGTACCAGAAACAACTTCTTTAGTGCAGTCCTGTGTCTCAAGGAGTCACCCCAGCAGTTCTTACTCAATAGCATATTCTAGACAGATTTTACTCTTTCTGGAACCCTGGTTCTAAAAACTGCACACTTCCTCTTTATATATTGGTCAACTATCACCATCTACTTCAAAACTGAAGTCCTCTAGCCAGTAATTTTGGAGGATTCTTACTAACTCCACAAACTTCAAACAAGCATGATTTGCCATTTCTCTTGGCCACTGTATCTAAGATCATGAGTCTCATTAACAACTGTTCCTCCACATAACCAGTTGCTCTGGTAAGTATTTGGGACTCCACACAGAGATTTTCAGTCAAGATGAATACTCTGTTCAGACATTATCTTCATAAAACCAAACACTCCAGAGCATTTTTCCATGGCTTATATTTGCCTCACTTATATTTACTGCAACTATTCTGAAAAAGTCCATAAAGTCACTTATTTAGGCATACAAGTTCAGATTCTTGGGGAAAGGTGTTTGTGTAATTGTAAACTGTGCTCTTTTAAGACTATGGTCCTTTAGTTTATTGTCTCCTAGAACAAACAGTTTAACAAGAGTCCAAAGCAAACAAAAGATTTAAAAAGATTAAGTCTTCAGGACTAAGATGATTATAGAAGAAACTATTCTGCATGGTTTACCCTTTAGTACTAAGACTTCTGTGTACAAAAAAACCCTATGATGAATATAAAAGAATTTCCCTATGCTTGAAAGTGATGATCAGGTACAATTTTGAAGTGGAATGATACTCCCAAACACCTTCATGTCTGTACTACCTGAAGGACACTTTCAACATCCCAAATCACCTCTTGCTACTTGACCTACGGCAACTGTCCGCAGTTAACTCCAGAAGCAATGCAAGCTCCCACTTGCATTTTATAAGCTTTCAAGGATAAATGAAGTCCAACAGCACAGCATATTGCACAGGAAGCTGTTCTTGTTACTGTATCTTAGATGCACCATTTATAAAGATGCCCCAATTGTTTCACTGCTATGTGAAGTTCGATCTATTGGATTCTACGCTATACTTCATGTCATTCATAGTTTACATATGCCTAAAAAACAAGAATAGGGTTTGGCAGAAAATGAATTCCAGGACAACAGTATTATGCTGAAGACACTTAAAATACATTTATTTGCTAACAGCTACTGCTGCCCCTAAGCTGATTATGCAAAGAGCAAAACCAGTTCTTTCCAATAAACAATACCACATCCCATGTGTTCTTCACAGGACAAACATACGTACATTGTTCCAGGGTATCAGCCACTCAGGTCTTTCTGTAAATAAACCCCAAGCCTGCACTGGGTTTAAGCAAGAAAACAAGAGTAACTATTTACTGATAAGCCACTTAAAACAGCTGAGTAAATTGTACCACACATTTAGGCCTCAACAGTGATACAGAACTTGCATCTCACATTTTTCCAAAAGTGACAGAGCAGAAAACTCTGTAATAATATACATTTTAGTAGATTTTAAATATTTTTTAAAGTCTAGTTGCTTTCAGTCAGCATTATATTATTCTAATGTATATTTGATTTCTACTTAAATGCATTATTCTATTTAAAATTTAACTAGCCCATAAAATCAGATTTTTTTTGTCCACAGCTTTATTCTTCATCATTTTTCAGTGAACCATGAAAAAGAAAATTTTCATATTTGCATATTTTCAGTCTGCATGTTTGATGACACTATTGGCCTCTGCACTAGCTAATTTTATTATTAAAGTGTGCAACTCTAAAACCCAAACTTAGTAATAAGCAGTCTTGCCAGAAAACAAAAGATCTTCAATAATTAAGAATAATAAAATAAAAAATTTGCAACAAAAGACATTTGTAATTCATTGTAACAAATTGTCCCGGCAGTCAAAAACTGAACCTTGACATACACTTCTGGGCTTCAACACAGAGAATACACTCACAGAGATGTACTGCTAGACAAACTTGAAAAACTCATGAACCCGCCAAAAGTACACTAAGAGAAATATTGTACTGCATGCTTTAAAATAATCTGTTCAAAACAACTTTTATGCTACAGGAAGCTTTTACCACAAGCAACTTGCAACAGTGGATAAAATCTGGGAAAGCATCTTAAATTTTTACATGCCACCTCAGTAAAATTACCACATTAAGGAAAGTGACCCTTAGGCATGGCAACCCTGTTTCTGCACTTCTGTATCATCTGCTTATATCCAGAAGGGATTCATTTTACCAAAAGACAATACATGTATGCATCTCTAACTTAAATTGGTCCTAATCCAAGCAGAAGGCATTTCAGTTTCAAAAGTGGTAAGAAGAAGCAGGCTAAAAAGCTCATGTGTCCCCCCAACAATGCTAATTTTGACTAAAAATAGGATACAAGGTGCTCTCTGCAAAAGTAAGTAGGGTAAAGAATCTTCCAGAAGAGCTTGTCATGGCTTAGCACTGACACCCCATGGGAGCAGTTCACACGAACTGTTTTCATTCACTATTATTTATCCAAGTATTGTACTAGCAAGTGCTTTGATGCTACCAAAACATTTGGCAGGGGCTGAAGGCTACAGGCAGGAAACTCCCCCTTTCTGCACCGCTGCTCCTTAGTTCCCAGAGAATTTTATCCACCTTCTAGCAGGGTAGAAAGAGGGAAGGTGTCTAAGCTGTCATTAGGAATGCAAAACAAAAGCTTTAAAAACTGACACCACCCCCTGCACAGGGGCATGGAAACATGCACCCCTTTCTCACTCCGTTCTCCTCAAGCTTCCCACAAACCTCCAAGTGCTGGAATCACAGGGTAACCTTCCCTCTTCCCTCACAACAGCACCCAGAAGCAGAAAAGCTGAGTATCAGACAAGCATAATGGAGGCTCAGTTTCACCTTTTCTTCTTCTTCCCTGTCAGGCCCAGGCCCAGTAGGAAGACCACCACTGAACACCAGTGGCAGCACTACAGGCTACATGAGCTGGGCCAGGGCCAGGGCCAGAGCCAGTGTGGATAACCCAGCACAAGCACCAGACAACGACTGTAGGTGCTACACTAGCCCAGCTCGTGTACTTTTAGGATCTGTCATAACTGTGACTACAGATTGTCCACCCCAAACCTGATGCCTTGTGGTCTTGAAGAAACACAGGTGGCTATGAACACACGACTCATCTATTGCTAAAATACCGCATGATCGGATTTTGTTCCCAGAAAGATTATGCCATTCACATCAGTCAGTGAAAGAAAAGCCTAAGAGGAAGAAAGTACTCAGCAGTAACGTGTATCTCTTCAGCTTGTCTGGATTCTATCCTTGCTGCTATGGCAGGTAAGTGATTCATATTACACTGCAATATGATAAAGCAAAATCCGATTACTCCTTCAAACATATTAAGGCAGAAGTGAACTGCTACATTAGACACCAAGGTTCTCTGTTTAGAAAGATCTTGAGTGCTTTAGAACTTTTTAAAGAAATATAATTTTAAACTCGTCTTCCTACTTTCTGTTTTGGAATAAAAGTAAAGAAGGGTAACCAATTTGTAATTCAAACAACAATCGTATTTTACCTCTTAAGTGAAGCAATTTTCCCCCATTTCAACATTTCAGTACTTAATGAAATACCCTTCTGTACTTCCCAGGTCTGCCTTTTTTTTACCCTTCTAAAATGAAACCATCATTCAAAGATCCATTTTTTCAAATAGGAAACACCACATAAACTCTCATACTTTACACCTACACTTGCACTTGTCCCTGTCAAAGTTCACTGCCTATTAAGGCAGAGTAGTAAGCTATGTGTTAGGCCATACTGAAATAATGGAGGTACAGAGAAGTGTATGTTTAAAAATAAATACAACTATATAAAGAAAAATGTATAAACATGACAATAACAGAAACAGATGTATCAAAAAACAAACAAAACCTAACAAGGCTCTGAACTTCAGTAAAGGTTCAAATCCTCAAACCTGCTTTGCCAGAGAAGACCTCACCAACTTACTGTAGCAAACACACAAGTACAGGATTTAACAGTAGGCTCATCATACTGCCTGTGTTTGCTACTACAGGGCACCTCACAGCAAGCAGCTCTGGAATTCAGCAGAAGACCGGCTCAAAACACCCTAGGATTTCTCATCAAGGTTTACAGAGAATGAGGGAAGACCATGTCACCAGAAATAGTAACCCTATCTTATCCCTAAAACATGGAAAAAGATAAATAAAAAAGACTCAATCTATACTGTTAAAGAACTACCCATGAGCAAAACACAGTGTGAAGAGTCAGAAACAAGCTACCTGTTGGATCATAATCTTTTGCTGATATAAATGTAACAGACAATGTAGGTAAAACTTATAGAACCTAGGAATAGTCTTCAAGAGATAGAGCTGAAAGCACTTAGCTCTGAGTCAAAAAGTTTTCAACTGCAAAAGACATTTTAACATACATAATGTTTATTACATTTATGTAGATTGTAAAAAAAAAAGTGTCAGAATTCTTAGTTACAGTGTTTACTTACATTGAAGGCATTAACTGCATTTTTATCATAATACTTCTTCTTTTCGTACTTGTCCCTGATGAAAAATTCCACAGCTCTGGAAGTAGCTAGTTCAAGGAAAATCAGCATTCAGATAAATAGTAACATCAACCTAAAAAGCTCATTGGTTATTCAAATTAAAAACCTGCACCTGATTAATCTCATTTTTTATTTTTAAAACAGCAGAATAAACCACTCTACACAGAACAACTGCTGCTGCAGTGCCCAAAATGAGCTTCTCTGTATTACACAAAATTAATCAGTTTAATCTCTTACGAAAACAATATGAGAAAGAGTATAAGTAACTCAGTGTTCCACAGTTAGGACATTTTCACCTGCTATTTATAATCTACATGGCTGTAATACTGAAAATACTTGAACAATGGTACTCATATATAGTAAATAATTATAATTTACTATCTTAACTTGGGAAAAAATACTTTCTCCTCAGAAAAAAAGGTGAAATGTATGTACCCGTTCTCTGATTTGCAGAAGTTATACCCTTTATCAAATGCTGATCATAAACACTTTGCTGAGATCACTAAGCCCTCCGTGAGAGTCTCCTGTTACAACAAACATCCCTGTGGAAGGGAAGAAAAAGCTAAAACAACTAGTGTTAAAAAGATATTGAAGCAAAGACGGAAACAGCAACAAGCATATTGATGTAGAAAACCAGGACTGACAACTCAGTAGCTCAAATGCAAAAGGAAAGCTAGTTGTTTTCCTCAATTATTCCCCCAGCTTCATAAAGCTGCTCATCCAAAGCAGTGTGAGTACTTTAATATTAGTAAAGCTGACTCTCTAGGATCCGAAGAATAGATTTTATCTACTTTGTCCGGCAATGTGATTATCCATTCAAAAACTGATATTGCAACTGTGGAAGCTCAGGCTCATTGCCTCAAACTTCCAAAGCAATTTTTCCTCAATCGATGGAAGGATAATTTAGCTCCACATGCTATGTCCTAAGATTAACGCTGAACTCAGAGCACTGAGTCCCTTCATTCTGTGCATCAAACTATATTATCAAGAATCATAGTTTCAAACTGTATGCAAGTGTCATCTGAAGACAGTTTCATAAAAGTTACAAAATCAGAACACTGCTTTCTACCTCTTTCCAAATATATATAAATTGTAAAGGGCATCCTGAGCACTTTGAAGGTACAACTACCTTAGTACTAAAACTGCAAAAAATTATTCACTCTATTGTTGGAAAAAAAATTTTCAACAGGAAACTAAAGCTGTCATACAAAAAAAAAAAATCACAATGATCCTTAAAGTTCGCTTCTATACTTCAGCATCCTTGCCAAGTACAAGAAAAGGAAAAAAATGCTTAGAAAGGTCACTCTTGTGATTAAGATGAGGGACTTCAGCAGGAGATTTTGGGCAAATCCCACATACACATTTCTCCTGTGTCTCCACTTTACTACCTTAAAACTGGAAGTATATTATGGTGCTACAGGAAGCTAAACACTAATAGAGATGAACATACACAAAATTGATCATAACATGAAAAATATTTTCATAGTTTATCCAAAAGAATATTCAGAATACAAGAATACGCACAACCAGAACACAGATGACATACTAAGCTGATTTTGTAGGGATACAATGGGCAAAGAAAAAAGGCAAAAAACATTCATAACACAACAGTTTGTCATGAATGCCAAGTAAGCATATGGCTGCAAAAGTTATGGTAAAATTGAGAAATCAATCAGAAGATGTTGGTATCACCTCTCCTGGTAGTGCAGTTTTAATAAAGAAAACAGGCAATGAAATATATTCAGTTGACTAAGTCCACCAGTTAGAAGCTAACAACGATTCAAAACGGTATGTGATTAATTCATGGCATACAGCATGAAAAAATTATTTTGAAAGCCTAAAAATTATACTTTTGGTCTGATCTGACAAGAAAAGCTTAAAGCATTATTGCTCCTCCTGCAATAGCACCAGTGAATTTAAGTTAGCTGCAGTAAAAACAAAATATACATCTTCAAGATCCATTTTTGAGTAAGTTTTAGTCAAAATATTTCAGTCATATGGCTAAAATAAAATTCTAGAATATTACAGCAGGAATACTACAGTGCTATCTGGTTCCAGTTACTTTTTTCTTATGAGGATGCATGTTTAATTCAAAAGCTATTAGAATATGAAAAAAGTATGTGTTTTGCTCAAGTGCATTTTATAATGAGGAATCTAACCCTTCAAAAATGTCATAACATATCGAGTGTACTATCTAATAAACAGAAGGACCAAAATCACACCTTGGTATAAAGCAAATTCAGATCCAACTAAGTCTGTTTAACAGCTCCTGTAGCTGGGGAAATACTCAGCTCACTTAAGAGTAGGTGTTTAGGATCTCCCATAAGTTCAGGTGAAGCAAATTCTTACTTATGGAGTAACTTCACTAAATCAAGAAAAAACCCCAAATCTAAATAAATGTCATTATGTATTATCCTAGTGATTCAGTAAAGGTATTTCTTGAGAAAAGTTACTTATTGCCAGTAGACAGTTTTCCTTCCAACCCTTCCTGTCCAGGTACATAGTGAATATCACACACAAACTCAAGTGGTGGTCATCAGAGAGGTTGGGTTTATTTATGTATTCCCATGCACGTCACCTAGAGAAAGGAATCCATGCTTCACTGGAGTAAGATGCAATGGCTTATTTTACTTTACCTTCAGCTCATTATTCCCTGATCAAATGCTTCTAACTTCAGCTGGCAGTTACTCAAGATAAAGACAGAAATATTCAAGAGCTCTCCAGTATCACTCTAACTTCCTACAAGCAGGGAACTTACGAAGTCACCTCTTCTGAAAGCAAAAATAAAAGGTGCTTGCCAAATCTCATTACAAAGTAGATTTTCTATGACTGAAGTAATTTAAACCTTGTCTGAACTGTTCTCAACTTCCACTGTCATTTCTTATACAACAATATCAATGAAATAAATAACATGAGCTGACAAACGTAGTAGTTCCTTGAAACAGTCATAACATCTCAATTGCATCCAAAGTCATTTCAATGTGAAAGCCAAAGCAAAAAGGATACTGATCTGTTTGAGGTCTTCGGAAGTTCTCTGGCAGATTAGCTTCATAGAGTAGTCTTGCTTTAGTATTTCCCATTTCCTGCATGCACTAAGGAAGAGTGGTAGAACACAGTTAGTTCACGTTGAAACAATCAGAATGCTACTGGAGTGCTTAAATGACATTTCACGTTTTTAACTTGGAGACCTCCCCGTTGCCATTTGTTTTGGAAGATATGACCATGGCACAGGAGGGCTGCCTGCCCAGACTTGATGGACAAAAACTAACAACATTGATGTTGTCTGCAGTGTAAACTAACCAATCCAGGGAAAGACAAGCTTTGATCTCTCAGGATGGCTCTTCAGACCCTGAAGACAAAGAGTAAGAAAATTTGTCTGATGGCAGGAAGAGGCTTCAGACTGGAGGATACCTGGAACAGTCAGTGCTTGATACACCAAAAGAAACAGGCAGCACACAGGTGTGTGAGTGCTACTGTCCTGTCCCTTACTAAAAAGGCTTACAAACACTTTTTCTACAGATGCACCCAGGATGCAGCTTTCAGAGTCCATGGGACAAGAAAGAATACCTCTAAAATGATAGAGAAATGAGAGGTAAACCAAATTCTGAAGTGAGTTTTATGAACTTAGGCTGACTACAGTAGAAGTGTGATACATGTAAAAGCTAATAGGATTGTAAAACACGTAAGATGGGCATCATGATAAATGCAAATCCTTTCAGAAGTACTCCTGACATCCCTTCCAAACGGAAAATATATTTGAAGACATTTTACCTGTATTTGCTCTGGCGTCCATTGATCCAAGTTGACAGACTTGACCCTTGATATATGAACCCCAAGATTTCGATGTATTCCAGCACATCTGATGCAGATAAAAACACCAGTGTTCCAAGAAGCCCATCTTGGTCCTAAAAGGAATGGGGAAATAAATCAGTTCTTTTCAAAATTCCATATACTGTGAAGATTTTCTCTGGCATAATTTTATACCAACAACGTGAATGAACAGGCTTGAATAAAGGCTCACCACTGCTTCTGTAGAGTATCTGTCACTTTTAACCATCTCCACTGTTAACAATTTTATTCACAGATTTCTACTTCTAAATAATGTCACAAAACATGAACTAGTCAGATTTATCTAGAAAGTTGCATGTTTTGTCCACCTCCCCACCTCCAAAACAACACAACAAACAAACTTTAGGAAGTCAGGTTGCTTACTAGCAACAAGATTTTTGCTTGCATCTTGAATAATCCTTATGGCTATGCCTCAGATGAAGGATCAACAGAAATCAGTAGAAGTTTCTCCTTTTTCTCCATATAAAAGCTTCTTAAGACATGCATCTGTGCTTAACTTGAAATTAAATGCAGGGCAATCTTACATTAATGCAACAGATCCTTTAATATCTCATTTAGCACAGACTTTACAACAGTAGCATGCAAGCTCTTAGGAAATTATTATACAGAGATTTGCAAAACCAACTGATAAAAACATCCAACTATGAATGTATATGAAAACTATGTTCAGTATCCTTGATTTCTAAACTACAGCATGAGTTGCCATTCACAGCCAAATGTATTTTCTAACAGAATCAGGCTGATTTATTAACCTTACCATCATTTCCCAACTGTGCTTGTATACTGAGACAGTGAAAGTATGCTGGCCTGAATTATCAGTGACACTTAGGATGTTTCACTTGAGGTTACTATTCAGTCTCTAATTAAACATATTTATATAATTTTATTCCAGCCCTGTACATCACCACTGTTAAAGGCACTACTTTGAAGTCCATCTAGTTCTGAGCTCTAAGGAGTTCAAAGATTAAATAATTACCATCAAAAGCAAGAAGGCACATGGAAGAGTTGGAAAACAGTTCAAGTAGTTATTTTCTGCTTTTGTACGACAGATGTGCACCTAGACCACTCCTGCAACTGCAGTTGTTTGCATTTCAGTATAAATATATTATATTAACACTTTCCTGGGACCTACAAAAGAGCTTTATGCTTCCCTCTCCTGATCTTTAGCTTAGGACTGTATTGGTTTGACCCCAGGCAAACACCCACAGAGCTGCTCACTCACTCTCCTCTCCTACAGGACAGGCAGAAAAGAATAAGGTGAGAAGACTTGCAGACTGAGATAACAGTTTTATTAAGTGAAGTAAAAACTGTGCACAAACCAAGGGGGAAAAAAGAAAAAGGATTTCTTCATTACTTCCCATGGCCAGGCAGCTGCCCAGCCACTTCCTAGAAAGCTGTGCTTCAGTACCTACACTACTTGTTTTGGACACCACCATAACCAAGATTGTTCTTTCTTCCTCTTCCTTTCCTTGAGCATTTGTTGCTTGAACACTTTATCACATGGCACGGAACAGTCAATTACAGTCAGCAGATGTCTCAGCTGCGCTCCTCCCGATTTCTTGCCTACCCACCACTCACCCTCTCAACTCTGGAGAACAGAACAGAGAAAATAAAAGCTCTGATAGTGTTCAAGCACTATTCAAGCAATAGCCAAAACAAGGAAGCAGGAAAAATCCTTTCAGGGAGACTCCACTCTTTAGAATTGGTATCTGAAAATCCCGAAACACATTCACAGATCCCCACATTTGTTGCAAGAAGCATTACTCTTACTAGTGGAAATACTGGCAGTATTTTGGGTAACCAACTTGCTTTTAATTTATCTTGCTCAGTATCTCAAAAAGTCAGAGCAGTTGATGTCCACTGCTTGACCTTTAAGACCATAATCATTAAAATGACTGGCAGTTTTCAAAATAAGTGCTACTCTCATAAAAATAGATTTCAAGGGTCAAGCGATCTAGGAGTTGCTCACCAAAACTAACACATCTTTTCCCACATGGCAATTCTATGTTACAACTACTACTTGTCAGGTAACAATGGTCAGACTGTAATGTGTCTTAAATACTTCAACAACTAGCAACCTATTGATCTGCCTTCTTATTTCCCCCTACAAAACACTACAGACACAAAATAGTCTTACACTTGGTAGATTTATATTACAGTAAGGCCTCGCTTAAAATCTATACTACTTTTAGCTTTAATGCTCCAGCATAGAGTTTTGCAGGTCATTTGTCTCAACCTATTAATCAAGTTTCAGCTAAAATAGTACACCAAAAGAAACTCAATAAAAAACCTTCTTAACCACATTATTGTAGATCAAGTACCTCAGTTTATACAATAGATGAATCTAGCCATGACAGTTTAGAAACAAGTAAGATAAAGTCTTGCGTACCCAACAGCTTCTCCAGTTTTCCCCCCAAAGTATAACCCTCATGTCTTCTAAAACCTGGAGCCTATTTTGATCAGGTTACTACAGGGACAGACGATGTTTAACTACAGTATCTATATGCTACCCAAGTTTTTATCCCTATAAAAGGGATGTTTACACAACCACTATGAACTTTTTACTGCAAATGAGTCTGTACAACTACACATCACGTAAGTTTCCTATTCTTCAGGTACTGCCTCAGCTGTGAGACCCCAGTTAGGCAAATTCTACATTAATGAGACAAGACTGAAAGGAGGACTTGACATGACTGAAGTCTAAATAAATGGAGAGATTATTAACCTTGTCGTTAAAATATTACACTTGAAACTTTGTTAACAAAAAGTAAAACAACTTGTGAAGTAGTTGATTTTCTCCCACAAAAGAGCAGTTTTGTATTTTGTCAAAAGCTCAAATTTCATTCATTTGTACTTATGTATGAAATAAATTAGGGAAATCAAATATATTTAAGCAATAAAGGAACAAATTAAACGGTGGAATAACAGGCAAACCTGAGGCTAGACAAAAATGTTCATGTGTAACCTCTGACTTTAATTCTGAGTAATGAAAATATGCAATATTAAACACTTCAAATTAAAAATATTTTCATTAATACAAATCAATCATACCCACAGTTAAGTACTAGGCAAGAGAAGTCAGAAAACATTTTCTGTGTGGGCATCAAACCAACTATGCTTGATTTAACCATACAGTCAACAAAAGCCTAGGCTGCAAAACTTCCTGGGTGAAAAAATGTTAAACAGTAATTTGGACCAATTCAATAAACAATTTACAGTTTTGTCAATTCTGTATGAAGTCAGGATCCTTATTTCTGTACACAGGAAATATTTTGCACTAATAGAAATATTCACAGGTTTCTTTTTGTTGGGTCCTTAAAGATACATTTGGTTTTCTCTAGAAAGGTTGACAAGAGTAACTTGGTCTAACTGCTGTACATATTTTGCTAGCTGATTAAGAAGACGGATATTTGGCTTCAGAAATGAAGACCTGACATCAAAAATATTGATGACTGCTATTTTACACTATTTTAAACACATCAGTAGTAATGCTATCTTACCTACCAAGAGGTGCACTACACAGTGCAACTTCAATCAGCCAATAACACAAAATACTTGTCATGTTTGATGTAAGTTTTAATAGAATTGTAATTTTGCTCTTCTGAAAGCTATTTGAATTTTTACTACAAGCGTCGATGTGCACTTCAGCAGCTTGCTGCACCACTCCAATATAAAAATACACTTGAAGTTATTTCTTCAGTCATTTAAGATATAGATAACTGCTTAAAAATATTTTCAGTCTTTCATCTTTTACAAAAGTTAATTTTAGGAAAAAAGCCATGGGACTGAAAATGACTAATATTTATACTAGGCTATATACTAGAATACTGTGAAGTCCCTGGAACACTGCCTGGCTGAACGAAGGAAAAAACTTCAGCAACCCTAAGACAGATTGCTGCTTCCAACATGAGAATCAAATTTTTTTTCTTCACTCTAAACCTTCTTTTCTATATTTTGATACATAGTCTACTGATTAGACTTAAATTCCCATTTCAGTTCTTAGCAGGTGGCTGTGAAGGTGTGTGCTATCTTCCGGAGAAATCATGACAAGATTTTTGTCGTGGTTTTGATCCTGGCTAAGTGCCAGGCACCCACGGCAGCCACTCACTCGTTTTCTCCCCTGCCACAGCTGGGCAGATGAGGGAAGGAGAGGGGAAAAAAACAAGGGAATTAACTCAGAGGTCTATGAGTTGAGATAAGGAACCGGGAGAAAACGCTCCAAGGACAAACCAGGCTCAGCTTAAAAGTTGCAAAAGTGAAAATTTATTACTACCTGAGTTAGAAGGAGGATATGAGAAATAAATTAAACCTTTAAAAGACACCCTTCTGTCCACTCCCCACCCCTCCCTCCCTCCCACCAACAGTGCAAGGGGGCAGGGTGTGGGGGTTCAGGTCAGTCCATTTCCAAGATCTTCTTCCCCTGCTTAGGGAGAGCAGTTTTTTCTTCTGCTTTTGCCGTGGGGTCCCTCCCACGAAAGACAGTTCTCTGTGAACCTCTGTGGCGTGGTTT
>VYZT01039037.1:13680-37120 GCA_013400735.1 Pomatostomus ruficeps
CCCATGGACTGCAGGGGGGACACCCCGCCTCACCATGGGCTCACCACAGCCTGCAGAGGAATCTCAGCTCCAGAGCCTGGGGCACCTCCTCTCCCTCCTTCTCCACTGACCTTGGTGCCTCCATGTTGTTTTCCCTCACATGTTCTCACATCCTCCTCCTTCTCTGGCTAAAAGCAGCTGCGTGCACACTTTGTTTTGATTTTTCCTTAAATATGTCATCACAGAGGCGTAACTAACCTTTCTAATTGGCCCAAACATGGCCAGTGGCATGTCCATCATCTTCAGAGCCATCAGAGATTGGCTCTGCTGGAAATGGTGAAGAACTCCAGAAACTTCTCACAGGATCCATCTTTATGGCCCCCTCCCCTCTACTAAAACCACAACAATTTTGAATGCATTTGGTCATACACAATTTAAGGAATCCTTAAAATAACTAGGGTTTTTTTAGGCCCACAAGGTTTATTGTGTTTATTTAGTCTTACTGACAACTGTAATTCAGTTGCCTTCATAAAGAGGAACGATTCATTTTGACTGGAAATTTAAACACAGCCTAAGTGCAAGTTTCTTGTAAGACCGAAACAGAAAGGTGGATTTGAGCCATCATATAGCTTCACAAAAAATTAATTTGGAGTCTTGGCTATTACATGTTAAATGGAAAACACCAAGCAACATTTCCCCATATACTGGGCCTGGCTGGGACGGAGTTCACTTGCTGCACTGCAGCCCCTATGGAGATGTGCTTTGGATACGTGACCAAAACAGTGCTGGTAACAGTAATGCTTTGGCTACAGCCGGACAGTGCTTGCAGGGAGTCAAGGATTTCTTTTCTATCCCCACCCAGCAGGCAGGGAGTGGGCAAGAGGCCAGAAGGGGACAGTCAGGGACATCAGACCCCAAGTGACCAAAGGGACATCCCAAATATATTTTTGAATTCAATAAGGTGCATAGAAACAGCACTAACTGTGACATTTATAGTATTTAAGGAGTCCTTTATTAGAGACCATCTGGGCTCTAGGAATAAAAGAAATACATAGCCAACAAGAAACAACACAGCCTGTTATATCTTTAAGTTTTCAGAGGTTTTAGATAACTCATGAATTTAAGAAAAAACCTAGAGAGTGTAGTTCCAGTTACAGTAGACTTCCATGCCAGTGTAATTGTTGTATAGAACCAGCATTCTCCCTACTCACAGAAATAACTAGAGCTACTAAAAAAATGTGAACATTTCAAAAACTGACTTCAGCTGTTTAAAACTTAAGCAATAAAGAGCTTGAAAGCAATTTACATAATTTTAGATAAAAATCTTCACATAACTTGATTTCAAGCCAATTTTTAAATTGCCAAAAAAGTTATCCAATCTCACATGCCATTCTTTCTTTCTAAAACGCACACCTAAGTGTGAATTTTGTGAAAAAATCATCATTTTTACATATTCTCTGGTGAGATGAAAGCTTTTCTCTCGGCATATTTCAAAATCTTTCCCACTTTTCCCTCACACTTTTTTCAGGATACAATTTTTGATGACAAATTTCTCCCTCATATTATCTAAACTGGACTAGTACCCCGCATGTGCTTAATGTTTGTGCACATACTCCCGAATACCACTTTCTTCTCTGTCCCCATTAACTCACTCAGTAAGGACCATGTGTTCTACTCCACTATTTTAGAAAGAAGCTGATTGAAGAAGCCACAAAAAAATTTCACACACTACTGACAAACCCTTCTAATGTACTTCTACATGATACAACCATCTTTTCGTGTGTACAACTGATATACATCTTTGAGCAGGAATAATGATGGGAATTGTAATGCTGAAGCTGGTATAGTATATTTTCAAAGGAAACAAAACAAAGTACATTAGTGTTTGTACGTCCAAGATTTAAGTTTTACTCCAACTGCTCAAGTTTTATTTTGCATCAGCACATGCATAGTACTGCATCAGGTACAAAACAAGGCTTACACAATACAGTTCATTTAAAATGCTGAGAAAAAACTACTTTTATCAGCATTACAAAAAATGTGAAAGCCTCATATACTAACTATATATGAATCCAAGCAGGTAATACAGTGTGAAACACTGCTTTAGCTCTCCATTTGATTAGTTAAAAAATCCTTTAACTGTTTTAAACATCTCAGTCAACACTCCATCCTCAGCTTCCACCTGCAGTAAGAAATTGGTGAGAAAGGTTATACACTATCAGGCAAGACTGGTCAGTAGGAGAACCTGTCACACAAACAAGTTAGCAAAAAAAAGAAAAAAACCAAAACCCAAAAGAAAAAAAGGCATTGGAGACCAGAACAAACTAAAAACAGGCAAAAGAAAATGAAAGGATTTGAATATGACCTAACTGGGAGTCATTCATACAAAGGAGAAAGTATAAGATCACTGCAGATTTGACTATGAAGTCGAATGATGATGGTTGTTTCCCTTATTGCAACAATACAGAGTTTCCTTCCCTCCATCAGTCCACCACCATCTGTTCATCTTACTGTAACTGCAATTAACAGTGAAACACTCCTTTTGCTCAATACAGGTGCTGACCCCTCTTACGAAACAAATTATAGAGAGCAAAAAGAGGTCTGAACTGGGGTAAAAAGACCAAGCATGCAGCCTTTAAATGTTACATGTGCTGTCAAAAGGAAAGGACAACCGTTTTACATCTCAGCAAACAATTCTGAATCCTTTATAATACGTGCATAAAACCGATTTGCCAAAAAACTAAGTTTTGAGACAAATTTTTAAATTAAAAAAGCTTGTCAAGACTAGCTTTAAATAAGGTTTGTATGATAGAAGCACATAAACACAAAGTTAGTTTTCACTTTACATTTTTGCAGTTACCAGTTAGAAGTTCTACAAGGAAGGAAACCAAGTATTACACATAACAGAGTAGTAGCTTTGCATCTCTAATAAGGTCTGTAGCAAACTTATCTTGGGCCAACACCTTTAAAGATCTCTAACAGACCACAATTCTTTTTTTCTCTCAACAGCACCCTGCCTGTCCTTTACACATGAAGCCCAGTGAAGTTACTTTAATTCTCATTTGTTTCCCCAAATTCTGCTGCTGTTCGACAGACTTGATTTGCTAAAGAACTGGCTCCATCTTGTGGAACAGAGAATTAACTACAAGAAAATCTACACACCTGATTCATCCTGAGCAGCTGACAGCCAGTTCCCAAAAGCTATCACTTTTGGCCAAAGAAAGCCTCAGTCATTGCATCAATCCAAGCATACCCATGTAGTGCTCTCTCTCTCTCTGCATTACTCCGACAACCAATTCATACTGCTCAAGTGTTCTGCCACTCAAGATTTCAACCAAGTTAGCAAAGAATATCTTACAAAAACATCTGTAACTTCTCCAAGCTGAGATACAAATAAAGATTGTGAACAGGAGATAAACACCCTTATATAGCAGATAGAGAGAAAAGAAAGACGACAAGTAAGCAGTTGTATTTTATGTAACTCAACTCAATACAAGAAGATCTGAGTTAACATGAAACAGTCCCTTCTCCAGTGGCTTCTCAGGAAAGAACAAAAGAAAAAGGCCGAACTTACAGAGATTCCTCCAAGTTCTTCTCTGCAAAACATAGCGCACTAGAGATAGCAATGAAGTCAAAACAATACTGAAATGCTCCCAACAAATCATTTACTATCACACATTTTCAGTCTAATCCTGCTGGTTCAAAGACCATCTCTTAGTAGTTTTATTGGAGGCTGCTTAGTTTTGCCCACAAAAGGTAGATCCACCATCTCCATTTTTGGTTCACAGACTCATGGGGTGGACAGGATGTGGGGAGTGAAACAAACCCTTCAAGAAAACACCACCTAGCAACCCCCAGCACAAAAAGCTTAATTGCAATGGTAATGTCCACTGAAACTGACTTTGGGAATTAAGCAAATCTTTGAAAGAATAGAAGATCTTGCATAAAGATCTTGAAGCAAAGGAAATCATGCAAGAACCACAGTATAAGAATCTTTATTCCAGGAAATGTTCTTCAAGGCCCTTGAACCGTAAGTCTTTTGAGACTACTGATAAAGGACTGTTTACTCATCACTTGATCCACTGAATTAGTTTCTGATTAAACAGAACACATAGCCTGACGCATGTTTTTGTGTCACATCTACTCCCCACATTAAGCATAATTTCTTTTCCTTTACAGTAGAAGAGGCTTCCTTGCTTCACTGCCATGCCCACGCGACTGGGAAAAGCATGCCAGCTCAGGCTCTAAGGGCTTTTAAGGTGTCAAAATATGCAGCAAAATTCTGTTTTATATAAGCAAAGGCAACAAAGGGCTGTAGCTTAAAAGATAGTTGCTAGCAGTCTCTTATAGCTGGCTTAGTAAAAGCCTGTGTTCGGAGAGTCAAGACCAGCATTTGAGAACTTAAAATTTACCACATTTAGAAAAGCATGACAGGAGTTTAAACAAGAGTGGTTTGTAACAGGCTATTTTCATATTTTTAATTAAAATCAAACCAAACAGCATAAAGTTGTACTGAAGGGAGACAACTCTAGTACACTGTTCCAGAGCCCAGCTTAACAGCAGCTGAGATTCATATGGTTCAAGGTATACTGCAGGAACAGTGGGAAGACAAGCCTTAGAAACACTGCTTAGCTATTTTTAGCCCACGTCTGGTAGGCGGTAGAGAGTTTCATGGACAGAGTTCCTCCAAGTTTGTCTTTTGGTTTGGCTAGGGGTTTTTCATGAAAGTCATCAAAAAATCCATTAAGTACAGACCTATTCATAACTTCAAACAGGCTCTGTAAAAGTATAAAGAATGAAACTCTTCCCCTGCACAACCCTGTCCCACCTCTGTAAGTCAGAGAGAGAAATACGTATCATATAGTTTCGATTATTCCTTCAGCTCACTTATCCACTTGCTTCTGTAGCATCAAAAATTGCTAAAAGCATTTCAAAGAAATTTCAAGGGTTATATGAACCCTCAACTAGAAAAGAAGTACAGTGACATGAATGTTCCTTCAGTTCTATGTTTAAGCCACAAAATCAAGTGGCTGGCTTCATAACTACTTTAATTCTGGAATGCATCCAAGTAATGTCAAACAGCAAAAGCTCAATACAGACAGTTAAGTGTGGAATATGAAACTGCAGTTTGTAAATCAGAGGACAGGTAAGTTACATTAGCAATTGGAGATATGCAGGTAATGTCAGTTTATTCCTGAGATGAACAGGTCTTTTTCTTGTCTAACAGCCATTTGGCACAAGCAATCTTGTAAGCTGACAAAGTGAAAAGAATTTTTTTTTTCCTTAGTAACAAACAGGCAGCTACTAAAAATCTTTCTGACTGAATAAAACTGAGAAGTTTGCTTTTCCAAAATAAGGTCATTTTATCAAACATTAGGTGATTATAGGATAGAAAAGCTAAGTTGTGAAATAAAATACAGTAGAGTTCACCATAAAGTTATATACATAAATACATAGTTGATCACTCCTCATGTAAATTAAGATGAAAATGAGATTATGATAGTTTTTTGGGATTTGTTCCCCAAAACATCACCAAGACCACCTATTCATCTTAGAAATGAGATGACAGGATTTAAAAAGAATACCTACCTCATTAAAACACTTCTTTGTAATGAAAATATCAGCTTAACTCAGTGTTTTGCATTGAAACTTCCTTTAAAACCATCTCACAAAGTTTGCATTTCTGACTTGGAAGTACTTCACACCTCAGATTTCATGCACCCTCGCACTGCCCAGGTAAGCAGGATCATAAACAACTTCGGAACTATCAAGGCAGCAGTTCCCGGCCCTTGGCTGGCAGCCACGGCGGCCGTGCTCACGCCTGGCCAGCCTGAGAAGGCAGAGTACACGGCACACAGCCACAGCGCTCCTACCAGCCTTGTGGGATACCACCCTGTCACAGCACCCTTTGGAAAGGCAAGTCAGTGCCCAGTATCAGAGATGACAGAGGTACCAGCCCCAACACACTCAATAACCTAACAGCTTCAGAAATAAAATTTCAGTTTGGCTAAGGGGTAGTGCTCCGATTTTATCCTGCCCACTCACTCGTAAAGAGAAAGACTGCTTATGTCAGAGTTCAGGCTGCAGAATAAAGTGGGCAAGCTGTCATTTCCTGTTAGCAGCATTTGGTACTTTCTAAAGAAAGACAAGGTTATGTAGCATATTACAGTATTAGTAGGAAGCTTCTGGAGCTGGTCTTAGTTGCAATTTTTCCCTGGTCAGCAAGGAAATGCTAGAAGACTTACTATTTTAAGTTTACAATTTATATTCCTTTTATATGCAGAAATAAAAGGAAAATGGGGAGCAGTGAGCTCTTACAAAATGTTTTCATAAACTGATAGTTAAGCATTAAGTAAAAGCATCACTGAAAAGAAAAAGAAATGTATAAATCTATGCTACTCTGTTAGGATGTTGCAACCCCCCTGCATACCCAGGCAGAGGATAAAGACTATATACACACCTTCTGCAAAGAAACCCTTCAGTCAGTAATTGAAGTTCTTCCTTTAACTATGACAAAAACCTCAGAGATAAGATTTGTTTACAAGATATGTTTATAATGTAGCCTGTTTGCCATAAACAAAAATGAACCTTTTTCTACATGAGACATTACCCAGCAATTGCATTAATCAGCTTCCCTTTACCACTTTTCCTCAAATATAACTGAAGAGATCCTTAAGTAAACACGCCACAGACTGTACAACCTCTGTGCAGTCATCAGTGACTCCAAACATGCCTTCTTGTATATCACAAAGAAGGTAAATGCACCCCCATAACCCCTCCAACAAGAACCTAAATTTGAAAAAGATGCAGAGAAACCAGAGATCCAAGCTTCTTTATCCAGGAGCCATAGAATCAGAGTCATTAGGGTTGGAAAACACATCTTAGATCTTAAAAGTTCCACCATCAACCAAACACGGCCAAGTACCACATCTACCTGTTCTTTAATACCTCCAGGGATGATGATTCACCATTTCAGGCACTGGAACTGGGCAGCCTGTTCCAATGCCTGACCAACTTTTCAGCACAGAAATTTCCCCCAGTATCTAATATATACCTTCCCTGGCACAATTTGGGGCCATTTCCTCCTGTCCCATCACTGGCTGCCTGGGAGAAAGGGACAATCTCCACCTGGCTACCTCCTTTCAGGGAGCTGTAGAGAGCAATAAGGGCTCCCCCAAGCCTCCTCCTCTCCAGGCTAAACACTCCCAGCTCCCTCAGCCACTCCTCACAGGATCTCTGTTCCAGACCCTTCACCAGAGCCTCTGCCCTTCTCTGGACTTGCTCCAGCCCCTCAATGTCCTTCTTACAGTGAAGGGCCCAGAACTGGACACAGGATTCAAGGTGCAGCCCCACCAGTGCCAAGTACAGATGGACAATCACTGCCCTGGTCCTGCTGGCCACACAAGGATGCCACTGGCCACCTTGGCACACGCTGGCTCATGTTCATTCAAGTGCTGTCACCAGCACCCCCAGGCCCTTTTCCATCGAGCATCTTTCCAGGCACTCTGTCCCCAGCCTGTTGCACTGCAGGGCGTTGTTGTGACGCAAGGGCAGGACCTGGCACTTGGTCTTGTTGAACCTCATACAACTGACCTCAGCCCACTGGTAAGAGCCTGTTGAGATCCCTCTGTGGAGGCTTCCTGCCTCCTTTCAGCAAATCAACAGTCCCAGCCAACTTGGTATCTGTAAACTGACTAAGGGTGCACTCCATCCCCTCATCCAGATCATTGCTAAAGATATTAAACAGGACTGGCCCCAATACTGAGCCCTAGGGAACCCCACTAGTGACCAGCTGGATGTGACTCCATTCACCACTCTCTGGGCCTGGCCACTCAGCCAGTTTATACTGAGTGAAAAGTGCACCTGTCCAAGCCATGAGCAGGCAAAGTAAAGTGCCAAATTTCAGGCTCTAGACGGTAGAAATACACCAAAATCATCTATAATGACCCGCCAGATTGTTTCTTGTACCAATCCTCTGCTATACTGGTTTGTGTGGGGATGAAGTTTATTTTCTTCACAGAAGGTCCTAGGTGGTGTGTTCTGAATCTGTGACCAAAACAGCATCAATAACACACAAATGTTTCAGCTATTGCTGAGCAGTGCTTGTACAACATTAAGGCCTTTTCTGCTCTCCAGACAGTCCTGCCAGTGAGGAGGCTGGGGGTGGGCAAGAGGCCAGAAAGGGACACAGCTGAGACATCTGACCCTCTCTGATCAATGGGACATCCCATACAACACTGCTCAGCAATAAAAGCTGGAGTAAGAAGGAGAAAGAGACATTTGGAGTAACTAGTAACTGTTACATGTGATAGAACCCTGCTTTCCTGGAGAAGGCTGAACACCCACTTGCTGATGCTAAGTAGTGAGTTAATTCCTTATTTTGCTTTGCTGGTGGGCACAGCTTTTGCTTTACCTGTCTTTACCTCAGCCCACGAATTTTCTCACTCTTAACTCTTCTGATTCTCTCTGCATCCCACTGGCAGCACACCCACAACATCCACATTCACTGCAGAGACATTCACCTACATTCCTCTTCTACATACTGTCTCACCTTCTCTTCACATTATGTAGATCAGATCAAGTAGATTTTTAGGCTGCACCATTCACCTCTCTTACCTGCAAAGAGTCTACCGGCCCACCCTCAAACACTAATGTATCAGTTTTCAGGCACAGGAACAGCCTACCTTGCAAATTCAACTCTAGTCTTGAATGACCTCTGAGTGTAACAATATTATCAATCTCCAGAGCAGAACTTTCAGTGGAGCTTAGGGTACTAAATTAACAGAAAACCAGGAGAAAAGAATAGGCTGAAGAGGACAGACAGAATCAGGTCTTTTCTCCACTTGAAGCTCCAGTGTCATAGACACAAATCCTTCCCACAAATGCCCAGGACCTGCATGCCAGGGTAGCTACACCCCAATATCACACTCTGCCAAACTCTCAGCAAATAGATCACACCTTGGAGTGCTTCAACACCCATCCCTGAAGCTGGGTTTGAGCCAACACAGGCAACAGAAGGTATCTATGCTCTGTGCAACATATCTTTTAAAGAGCAGCTGTTAACTTCTGTATTTCCTCAGTCAGTGAACAAAAAACAATAAAATAATCTAGGCATAAATGGACTTCCTGAGGTCACCCAGACTGACTTGATATTTCAATCAGATCTAATTAGACCATGCTGCTTAGGGCTTTGTTCAGTTCTTTTGAACAGCTCTAAGGTATATTCCACCATCTCTTTGAGGAAAAACTGAGACCAGTATTTGGAAATTTTGACTTTTTTAAACCACAAAGTAACTCATTTATATCCAATTCAAATGCATCATGCCACACATTCAAGGCTTAAATGTGCTTTGCATTTTTCTAAAGTCAACTTCGTGCTTCCTAAAACTATGTTGGTCTCCTGCTAGATGATATTAAATGAAATATAGTTCAAACTAACACAGTTAAACATTCCTGTATGATAGACAAACATCAATACTCAGAATCATTATATCAGCTATATGTGACTAAGAAAGGAAAGAAAAAATTCACTTTTAAGTAGTGTTCTTCACAGCTGATTTAACTAGATTTGCATTTCAAAAAATGGAGGGAAGGATGGGAGGGTTTTTTGTGCAAGTTATTTTTCTAAAGTGAACTTCTGTACTTTGTGTAGAAAATAAATTGTGGCTGTACAATATTTTTCCTCAAAATATCATTTTCTTCAGATGCCAGAAGAGAAATGGAATACAATACCAAAGCTGTATTCAGTCTGGAATACAGAAGTGTGAGTAGGAGTTGAAAATACATTGCTTGAAAAGTTATCAGTTCTCAAAATGTGCTCTCAAACATTTGCAGGACTCTCAAGCATGAGATCGTAGATCTGTTGTATTTTTAAAAGTCTCATTTAAGACCAAACACTTGACAGAATCCTTTCATTCCATAACTATATTTTTGGAGTAACCCTTTTTAAGCAGGGACTCCATGAACACCCAAGCTCCATGGAAATTGCAGCAAACAAGACAAGTGGCAAGGGGTATTTAGCATCACTTCTTACAGAAGTTGCTTGCTATATGCTGTAGAACACCCAGAAAATTGAACCAAGGTTTCACAGTCTTTACTAAAGAAAATGACAGCTACTTTGTACTTAGAACACACAAGAAACCCTCAGCAGTTGTAGTGGATAAACCTTGTCTGGTCATCATGCACCCACCAAAGAGGACAAAATAAGATTAAAAACCCCATGGGTCAAGATAATGGCAGTTTAATAAAGAAAAGCAAAGGCCATGTGCACAAGTAAGAAAAAAAATATTTATTCTCCTATCAGCAGGTGACAGCCACTTCCTGGGTAGCAAGGTTTCAGTACACAGCGGTTGCTCTGGAAGTCAAACACCTTAACAACAAAAGCTCCCCTCCCCCTGCCTTCTCTTAGTTTTTACTGTGTCACTTGCTATAGCCTATCCCTTAGGTCTGTTTGGGTCAACTCTCCTAGCTATGTCCCCTCCCAAACTTTTGCCCACCAGTCCAGTGGCCTTTGGGGGGAAGCCTGGAGAGACAGCCTTGGTGCTACACGTGCACTGCTCAGCACCAGCCGAAACACTGGTGTGTTACCAACAGCCTCCTAGAGCTGCAAAGCACAGCACTATGAGTGCTGCTAGGGAAAGTTTGCCCCCTCTCACACAAACCCGGTACAGCAGATCAACGTTGAGGACAACCCAGGTATCACTTGGCAATGAGAACAAAGACCAATAAGCCGGCACTCAGAGTCTCACTGGCATGTCTCTTTGGTTTAACCCCTGCCTAGGTGCTCAAGCACACTTCCTCTGAAGATGTAAAGGGTACACATAAAGTGTGACGTTTGCCATGTTTAAAGGGATATTTTTGTCATTCTACAGATAACAGGCAACTGAACAAATACCCCACGTACATACCTTAATGGAATAATCAGTCCCTATATTATAAAGGCATCATTACTTATCAATACACTGGTTGCTTCTATGTATTGTTATGAATGACTAAACCCAAATGACTTCAGCACACATTTCCAGGAGCTTATTTAAAATGATTATTCATTCCTGATTTGTTGCAGTGTGCTCTGGCCAGTTTTGGTCTATCTCATGGCCAGGCTCTGCTATGTACCCTCCCCCTCCTCGGTATCGGTTCTCCACCCCCCGGAGGGCTCTGTATTGTGTAATCCTACACAAAGCCCACCAAATTCAAACCCCGCAGTGCTCCCCTATTGGATGTTGTACCCTCCCCCCAGCCCCTCGTGTCTGTATTTATGTAACTGTAACCCCCGTGCCAGTGCTTCCCCGGCAGGACCCTGGTGCCGAATAAACCATCTGGGAAGCCCCTCCACTTGTCTCTCCTTCTTCGGTGCGCCTGGAACATCGGTGGGTTGGGTGAACCCCTACAGGAACTTCACCAGCCCTCCCGTGCCTTGGAGCAGCCCGGCAGCCCCTGAAACCGCAGACAGACGCTCAGTGCCCCCACAGAACGCACCGCAGCACTGGTTGTCACTCACAGACATGTTTTGAATCCACCTGCAAGTTCAGCTGCATTCAAAAATATCAGGTTACATGACAAATCACTTCCATCTTCTCTTGCAGAATTTCTTGTAAGACTACTACTGCCTTTAATCCTACCAATGCAGTCCTGTACTATGAAGCTTTATTCATGTTCAAAGACTTCAGTGAAAATGCATTAGATTCTTGTATAGCAATCAATAGCTGAATGCGGAATATTGCATTCTTTTTCTCATCCATGCAAGAGAGAAAGTTACCTACTCCTCTTTTTTTTTTTCTTTGTTAAACACAAAATAATAGCCAGGCAGCACAGTTCTTAGAGAAAGAACTGCTCCCTTACCAAACCACACCTGCAAAATGAGTTGCTTGGCAACAGTGCCTCCAACTATCACACATGGCTGTCCACACCTCCACTCTGACAGGCACTGAGCTACAGCCTCTACCTCTTTTTCCTCTGTTGTCTACCAGAAACAAAACCTCTCCTGAAGAGAGGAAAAGGGCGATTGACAGTTGAAGGCTACTGAGATAGGCAGAACACAAAAACCACACAGATCAACTTCTCCCATAAAACTTGCCACTGACTCCATAAGCTATAACATCAACACTCTCTATATCCACATCTACCACAGACTTGCAGCAGAAGGATGTTCTCTATTCCTCCAAGTTCTTCCTCCTCTTCAGATTGTTACCTCAGAACAGAAAAGCATCTGGCTTCCCCCGTCAGAGGAAGACAAATCTCATCAGTATTTTGGATAAGCAGGAAACAAGGCAGGAACTCAGGTTCTCATGGCTGGGTTGTTTCACAGCATTGGGCAGGAGCTCCTTGACAGTGTGTACTCAGACACACAAACTTCTCACCTAATGGAAAGCAACAAGTGATCTAGACAAGACAGTGGAAGATAAGCAGGAATTAGCAATATATCACATAATCAGAGTCTACTGTAAACAAAGATAAATATAAACAGGTATCCATTCAAATTTTAAATTTCCCAAGTTATCACAAAGAAAATAAAGCAGTTTTGTTTGAATGGATTTTTGTGAATCCATTCAAGAGAAAAATGTTAAGAGAACTAACACTGCTCAAGCTCTCAGCACACATTAATCAGATAAGAGGCCAGAATGGA
Source organism: Pomatostomus ruficeps (assembly GCA_013400735.1). Lineage (NCBI taxonomy): Eukaryota > Metazoa > Chordata > Aves > Passeriformes > Timaliidae > Pomatostomus > Pomatostomus ruficeps. The sequence goes on from VYZT01039037.1 coordinate 26,285, forward strand.
AGAAAAACAGGAAGCTGTAGTAGTTTCTTTTTTGTCCCAGTCTTCCAGAGGAAGTCATTGTTAGTCATAATATGAGTTCAAGCCACTAGTTTTAGGATCCAGGGAAATTTCTGACACAAGGGATCCTAGCTCTAAGCAACCTTCTACCAGCTCTACAGAGAAGTTCAAGTTGTGAAGGTGTTCTCCTAGCGAGACTTAAACAACACCTCAGTCAAATACAAGATAAGAGTAACCATTCTACCATAGCCTCTCAGTTCCCAGTTGCTTCAAATAGCTAGATTTGGTCCTTTTTTGTCTCTGGATGCACAAACCACTGCAAGACTTCTGTGTTTCTTGAAAATTCAAAGCTCTACTACAGTCTGTGTTTACTACTGTTCAAACACTTTCTCATAAAGGACTTGAACTTTAAACAAAGAATCTAATTTGAATCTACACACTGATACTTGCACACGGGGGAGAAAAAGAAAAAAAATTATATGGTATCTGCAGTGTTACTCCATATCAGCTTGTAGTGATGTAACAGCTGAAATGGATCTGAAGTAGCAGAGACTGGAAGGGACCCTGGAAGATCAGCTAGTCCAAACCCTGGTGCTTAGAGCACAGAAAACACAGCAGGTTGCTTAGGGCTGTTTCCAGTCAGATTATTGGTGTTCTGACAATGCATGCTCCACAGCCTCTCCAGGAAACCTGATCCTAATCAGTTCCATGGAGTAAAAAAAAAAAAAAAAAAAAAAATTCTTTTTCTTTCAGCAGAATTTCCTGTGTTTTAATTTGCATTCATTGCCTTTTGGTCCTGCCACTGGCTATGACAGGCAAGCCTGCCTTCATCATCTTTACTCTCTGTCACCAGGTATTTGTACACATGCAGAGGAACTCTCCAGCAGCCTTCTCCATGGTAAACCTCAGTGCTCTCAGCCTCTGCTTGACTGTAAGGCACACTAACCTTCCCCTTCATGCTGCTTTGCTAGACTTGCTCCAGTCTGTCCCTGTTTCTTTGGACTGTGGAGCCCATAACAGGACACAGCACTACAGATGCAGTCTCTCCAGTGCTGAGACAAGGATCTCCTCCCCCAGACACTGACCACTCTCTTCCGGAAATTCAGTCCAAGATGTTTGCTGCCTTTGTGGCAAGGGTGCATTACTGATTCATGACCAATTTTTGAGCCACAGCATCTCTTCTGCACCACCAACACCACCTCCCGAGGGAGAGAGCTTTGCATTTCCCTTTGTTGAACTTCCTAACATTCCCGTTGGCTCATTTCTTCCACTTCTTCACTTGCCTGCTCCTGAGTAGCAGCATATCCATCTGGTTTACCAACCACTCCTCCCAGTTTTACATCCTATCAAGCTTGCCAAGGGAGGAGTCTATCCTGCCACACAGGTCATTAATGAAGATGTTAAACAGTGCTGGCCTCAATAACAAGCCCTGAGCTACGCCGAAAGAGACTGGCCTCCCGTTCAACTTTAAGATGCCGATCACCACCCTGAGCCTGGCATTTTAGCCTCTAAGCCATTTTCAATCCACCTCAGTGTCTTTATCCAGAAAGCATTTCATCAGCTTATCAAAGAGAAAGTTACAAGACAGTTTCATCAAAGGTCAAGGTAAGAAAGCACCCATTGTTCCATCCATCAGGCCAGTCATCTTGCTTGGTTCAGTGTGGAAGGTTATCAGGTTGGTCACACATTACAGCCCCTTGATTAATCCATACCAACTACTGCCCATCATTTTTCTTCATGTGTTTTCAGGATTATTTGGTCTGTCACTTTTCCCGGGACAGAGGCAAAGCTGACTGGCTTGTGGTTCCCTAGATGTTCCTTCTTGCCCTTTTCAGAGATAGTAAAGACATTTGCTTGAGTTCAGCCCCCAAGATCCACCCCGCCTAGCCACCATGAGTTAATGAGAGTCACCACAAATTTACCTTGGTCAGCCCTGCCTCACTCCTGGCTGAATCCTATTAGAGCCCATAGACTTATGTACATTCCATTTCTATAAGCGATCCCAACCCTGATCCTCCTCTACTAACAGAGTACGCTTTCCTTGCCTAGAATTGCTGAAAGCAAGTCTTATGAGTAAAGAACAAAGTGAAGAAGGCATTGAATGTCTCAGTTGTTTCCACATCCCTTATGAGCAGTTCACCTCCCCATTCAGCAGTAGGCCCACATTTTCTCCGTTTCTTGTCTTCCAATTATCTGTTGCCATTCACATATACCTTATCAGATTAAACTCCACATGGACATTGGCTTTCTGACCTAGACACATCTTTGCATGCTTGGACAATGTCTCCAGGCTCTTCCTGGGTCACATGTTTCTGCCTCCACCTCTTACATGCTTCCTTTTTATATATGAGCTTTTTCAGAAGCTCCTCATTTGTTCAATGTGCCTTTGTACCATTTTCTATTCATTGCAATATGCCACGCTAGAGCTCAAAGAAGTAGTCAGCCAGCTTTCCTGGCTCTCTCTGCTCAGAACCACCTTCCAAATGATTCTTCCAATAAGATCCTTGAAGCAAACAAAATCTTCTCTCCTGAAGATTACGGTTGTAATCCTAATCTTTTCTTTGTTGTCTCCAATTCAGATCCTGAACTTTTTTACCTCATGACCACTGCAGCCAAGAGTACTAACCTTCACACCCTCAACCTGTCATTTCTTGTTTATGAGAAATAGGTCCTCTACCACTTGTATTGAGGTACGGGCATCAATGAATGCCAGAAGCTTCCTTGATTACTTATTCCCTGCTGTGCTGTCCCCCCAGAAAAATAATGAGGCTGGTCCAAGACCTGTATAAGCATCAAAGCCTATAAACATTAGGCTTGAGTTGTCTGAGGCAAGCCTCATTACTACTCCTGACTCACAAGCTCTCAACTGGCTCACTCATCTCCAGGTAAAGCTGCAGGCAGCCCCACTGCTCACAGCAAAAGGCAACTCCCATTTACCACCACCCCAGCCTGCCCTTCCTAAGCACACATACTTATCCATTGCAGTCCTCCAGCTGTGAGCTATCCCACTCAGCAATGCCAATAAAAATCATAGCTCAGTCCTAACTCATTTTACTCTGCCATTAGATCTGAAAACAACTTGCTGACAGTACAGTGAAGACAGATTTAACTAGTCATGGGTTCATCAGCCTAACTCTTCAGAACCTCAGCATGAAAATAAGATACCAAACAACTTTACCTGTTCACAAGGCAAAGTCATTATGTCTTGGAGAACTTAGTTGTGGCCACAAGAGAACATTATAAAGCACCAGAGTTCCTGAAGTAAAGCTGAATCATGCTCAAAATGAACCTTACTGAGCCAGTCTAAGACAATGTGACACCTGAGCTAAATCAACTGCTGACTAGTCCCTGAGTAATGTCTGATAATTGACTCTCTTAAATCCTATGGGATGCATGCACTAAAGAGGGAGTCACCTTTCCAGGAAAGCGTACCTCCCTAAAGGTCTGCTTATCACATAGATATATCTAATTGCTTCCTCTGTATCATGTACAAGGACCTCTTAAGGCTGCAGCACAGTTGCTCCTTCTTCTTTATAGCATTCACACCAAAGAGGGAGGACAGCATCCTTCCGTTCCACAACAGGAAATTCAGGAACAATGCAAAGACCACTTGGTATAAGCAGCATCCTGCAGCAGCAGCTTTATCGTGTCACTAAAGAGCTTCAGGACAACTCAAAGTCACACATTTGTAGCCCTGACCAAAAAAACTGAGGTGTTTTGCACTTAAAGAGGCAAGAGCATGGTCTCACCAATAGTAATAATCACTTTTCAGGAACTGTCCCACCCTTATGGTCCACAGAACAGAAACAGCTTAGACTGCCAGCAACTTCTGCATGTAGGGCAGCAAACTAAGCACGTAAGGACTTTTGCATTTCTGCATCTGTATAATACACCCCAGAAAATATACAGATTTGCAACATAATAGAAAATAAAAAACCAAGTCCCACAAATATTTTTATTACTAGTCACAGAAATAATTATGTTGAAAGGGACCTCTGGAGGTCACCTAGTCCAGCTTCTTGTCAAAGCAATGCTGCATTCAAAGTTACATCATGCCACTTTGGGTCTTATCCACTCAAGTTCAGTTAAGTCCTGAAGAATGGAGATTGCACCCACTTGGGTAATAAGCCTTCAACTTTGCAAATAACCCTGTTCATTTACAAGCTAAACATATTTCCTGTGACTTATTCGAAAGTATTTTTCTGTGCTTTAAGAGGCAGGAGATGGAAACAACCCCCTTCCTTACAGGGGCCACTAGTGTCACCCAACACTGCAACACCCCACTCACAAGTCCTAAGCTAAGGCTGCCATACTTTTCTCCCAGCAAGTGAGGTGTCTTAAGGGCTCCTTTCTTGGGGGAGACAATTATCATTCTCAGGACTGCAACAGCAACTAATTCCTGCGTTTCAGTCTCATTCAACCAGTGTCAGCAACAGGTGAGAGCACACAGAACAAAAACAGAGCACTGAAGTAGTTTTATTTAGTAGCAGCGAATCAGGAAAAAAATCCTGGTTATACAGCTCAAAGAGAGACTGGAGTGAGTTTCTGGTCCCTAAGGGTCTTTGAAGGCACTCTTTGACAAAAAGGCCAGCTAAGTACCAGACTATCACTAGGACTTCTAGTGATACAGTTCCTTACTATTATTAGAGTTCAATATATGTAATTCCATTTGCTAAGCTTAAGTAAGAACAACCCTGAATCCAAGTGCTTTGCCCTCATTATTCCTTATGGAAGGAAATTGCAAAGCTTCATTGGACAGCCAGAGGCCTCCAGTTTTATCTGTCAGTTCATATTCCAGTCTGGTACACTCACATGATCTTTACCAAGCTGATCTTGCAGAAGCAACGTGAACCCTGTCAACAGAAGCAGACAAAGAAGTACTAGCAATTCTTGATCCAACTGACCTGCAGTAACATCTGATACTTGCAACAACTGGTACAGAATATCCATGCAGCACAATCAGGTCCTAGTAGGCTAGTACTTGGTGTTTAAACTTCAATATGGGGCTAGAAGTTGCACTGGAGATGACATGTGAAACTGACCTCCGGCATAATCCATCTGTGTTCTGTTCCCCCTAGGGTCCTCTCAGGGGTTTTCTCCACCTTAGGAGGAAAACAGGAGAGATCTTCACCTGAGGAGGTACAGCAGCCAGTGCCTGGCCCTACTGTGAGCTCTGTTGATGAGCTATCACAGAGCTTTCTTACACTGACAGCAAGGCAAAAGCTGATGCCTTGCACAGGCTGAGGGCAGTGAGCTCTAAGAGTTACCCATCTGTTTGAGGAAGAAGTGCACTACCTATTGAAGTATAGCAGGCAAGATTAAAACAGTCAGAAGACCAGACATCAAACAAGTAAACAGGAAAAGCACCTTCACAAAAAGTGATCATACACAAATACTTAAGTTGGTCCCCCAGCCATAGAAGAGACCATACGCAAGACTTAACTGTCTACACAAAAGAGTCTGAAAAGCTCTAAACATATCTGGAATATTCCAGATTTCTTTTGATAGCTAGTTTGCCCACTTACTTAACTACATTTTTTCTCCCCCACTGCTAGGAGACACCATGTTTGGGATACGTTAGTTAGGGAAGTTAAAGGTAAGTTTTACCTATACAAACATTGGTACCACAATCTTTCCTGTCCAGTCTCTCTCCACACTCCTAAGAGCCCCTACCTGCCACTCTTCAAACAGAAGGCCAAGTCTTCAGTCACATACAGATATTCAGTGACTGTACAGTACAACTACAAATACTGAAAAGTATTTTCATTAATATTATAACCAAAGTAAACCAATCTTAATCTGATTGAACAAGCAATGGTGTCAATGTGCTTCTTTGTACCAGCATTTTGGTAACAGATCATTTTAACAGGCTTCAAGCACTACCAGGCATGAAGTAAGTAAACATTTAAAAAAACCCCAAACAAAAAAAAATCAGAACACTTCCTCTTATACAGAAATGTATTCACCTTTTCTGAAGGCCCAAAACATCTACAATTGTTTATACTAAGGTCTGCAAGTTTCCAATTATGTTATTTTGACTTTATTACAGTTTAAATAAATTCTAAAGCAGCTGACAGCTCAGGTAATTGCCTTCTTAACAGGGAGATGAATTTACAGACTTCAGTAGTCAATCCATTTGTATTAAAGGCAGCATCCAAATACAAGCATAACAGACAAAAGGTGTCTCAGAATATTCACACTGTTTTTTCTTAGACGGGACAAGATATTCAGGAGAACTGAAGGACTGTCCATCTGAGCAAGCAAGCCTGTAAACTGACGCAATCAGTCTTGGTCTAGTGTGACTGTCTCTGTAAATGGGGAGCATAAGACTCTGATTACTGTTTCTAATGATGTTTGAAACCAATCTCCTTCTGTGCTTCATCACACACTTCAGCCTCTAAGTACTCGATTCAGTATTAAATATCAGCATCCTAACAACACCAGCCTTGCTGCCAAACAGTAAGACTACAAGTCTAGGAGACTTCTAGCATGTTATAAGTAGGTACTAACTACACAGAAATAGCAAATTATAGCCCCTATAGTCAAAGGGTCTCCAACTGATGGTAACAGTTCGGGGGTTTTGATTTTGGCTTCATTTGACAGATTTCTAAGAGGTGTTATTGCTTAAGGGATTCAAATATCAGTATTGAAACAACAATTTAAAAATGCATTACCATCCCTCTACAGTGAAAAGTAAGAAAAATTCAAAAGCTTTACCATAGCTCTCACTATAGCCTACACACCTGATACAGCTTCTCCTACATCCTTCCAATTCCTGCCAGCTTTACTCAGTTATACAAACAAAAGGATCACAAGGGAATTTCAGTTGCCTTTCTTTCAAAACTACAGGGTGACTTAAGTTGCCGTCTATTTCCTCCAAATATCAGAAACAGTAGTGTAACTTCTTCCCAGTAATATAACACTGGGAAGACATCTACTGCCTTATGCAGACAGCTGTTCAGATAGGGATGTAAAGAACAGGCAGTACACTGACAAGAACTGTCTTATCAAATGTCACCCCAACCTCCTCACTCTTCCAAAAGTCTCAGTGATTGCACAGACAGTTCCAGAATCTTTGATTTTCAGGCTTCTTCCCCACAGAAGTATCATCTAGTCTTTCTGACAGCTGCACGATTTACAATTTTAAGGTGACATATGGCAACTACCGTATGGCCCTACAACAGGTAGTTCCCAACACATTTTTGCAGCAACAGTCAGATTTATAGCAGCTATTTTAACAGGCAAAAGGCAAACAGAATAAAAACCACTTCCAGAAACTGTTGTCAGGGTCAGCAAACCTAATTATTACTTAATATTACTCTGGCAGATGTGTCTTCAGGTGTATTCTTCACCTTACAAAGCCATCCAATGTGGCTCACACTTGAAGTAGAGCACAAATCAAAGGATGGATTTGTTCTTGATACAAGACCACTGCTAATGATAGGAAAGATTATTGAGGATGACCAAGAAATAGCATTTTTAATTCTTACATAAAGCAAGCATGCAATAAATACTGGAAAAGTGCATGCTTCAAAACTTCTCTGCAGGCAATGCAGGTGGTGGTCCTACACCTGAGAGCAAGGAAAGCTAACTCAGTGACTTAGGAGCAATAGGATGGTTGTAAGATCCTGTATCACCTCTTTGATACAAGAAATAAAAGCCAGCAGAAAAGCCTTACTGATATCAAGGAAGAGTTCAACAGTAGCATTACAGTAGATGCAATGAAAGTAATGAGTGATGAATATGCTAATAGGACCATATTACATTTTTTAGGGTCAAAAGGATATTTGTATGATTTTATTATATCTAGTCACTTAAGAATTCCCAGAGCCTTGAAGAATAGCAGTTAAAACAGCTATAAAAGTATAGTTAGCAAGATTTCCACAACCCTTGGATGTGATTCTCTGAAAAGAAGCCGAGGGTAAATATACGATACTTCAGGTTTAAGCGATACTATAAAATCTAGGGTGAGAGAAAAGAATTAGTGATGACAGCCTCTTCGTCTCGAAGTGCCCATGCAGAACTGGCGCTGACAGACCATGCTGAAAACAATGTTTTTAAGTACTGCCAGAATAAGATTCAAGACAACTGCAATTCAGTTAAAACAACCAGAGTTAATCATGAACATGTTAGCCCACAATTAGCTGAACAGAAAAAGCAACAAAAAACAGAACTTGGAGGGTCCTATTCAGCAACAGAAAGGAGAAGGACAGACAAAGGAGCAAGCTCACACAAGAGAGGAAAGTAACAGGAAGTAAAATGGACAACATTTCAAAGTAAAAAGAATAAATTACATTAAGAAAACTGAAAACACGCTGAACTAGGACCGACACAAAAGAAGTCCTAAACATTTGTCATGAATGGCTTCATGTTAATGCCTGCAAAATCGAGGATGAAGAGGCTCTCCAGTGGAACTGACCATGGGGAACTCCAGACCAATAACAAACATGACCAGAGATTAAATGGATGCTGCTAGAGTTGCAAGAGGGGAAGGAGACTGTCCCTGGCTGGGGAAAGCCAGACAGCTGGCAGGCTCTGGTTAGCTAACAGAGCCATGCTAATAGCTGCTGCCTCAGACAGCTCTGCATTCCAGGACTAGCAAAATTGCAGCTTTGCCAGGCAGCAGCAAGTCCTGAGCACTCAAACACCATGGATTAAGCATGAAACATAATAGGAAAAAACAGCTGGCTGCAGCCTTTTCACTTCTTTTGGTAAATAAGTTTCAATGAAGACTGATACTACAAGCAAGAATTCAACAGTGGCATTGCATGGTCACAACAAGCTTCATTTTCAACTAAACAACTCATAATGTTTCCTTTTTTCTGAGCTGTCTTCTGGAAGTATACAGAAATCCAGACTTGAGGGTATAGTGGAGGCATCTTATTGTTCACACAACCTTCCTTCCCAGAAGGAATCTTCTTAAACTTCAAGTAAGAAATCAGCACAAACTGTGTATATATATGGTTGTATCTCAAACAAGTGCCTTTAGAAGAGCTGCAACTAAAGCAAGTTTATCATTCCACGCTCTTCCCTCCAACTATTAAAAAAACCCAAACATACACAGTACAGGCAAAGTCAGACAGGACTATAAAGCTAATATGATACAAGATTTAAAATAAAAATTGCTCGGACAGGATGAAGTAAATGCAAATTAAACTTGAAGGGAGAAACAGAATAAATAAAAAATACCCAAAACCACCAAAACACAAGTCCCTCACATTGCATCACCCAGTATCTTCATGGCAGCTTTCCTGGGGACAGGGTGAAAGCAAGCCATGCGTCTGGCATACAGAGAGACAGCAAAAGAGAAAAGTACAAAGCTTTCAGAAGTGCCATCAGATTTTAGTAGGTATCCAAGTAAAATAGTCTACTAGAAACCTGAAAACTGAATTAATATGTACTAGCAGAAGACAGCCTAGTCAAGAGACTGGTAGGTCCTCCAGAACCCTAACAGCAAAAAAACCAAATTCAAGATACACCAAAGCTTGATCTTATGAAAGCAAGCACCAAAGAAAAGAACAGTGAATAAAAATATTCATTAACACAAACATAAGGAAAAGGAAGCTGAAAGTGTCAGCACCGCTGAACTGAAAGGGTAAAAGATACCAGGCATTGAGGGCTACAGAGACTTACAAACATTTTGACTAAGTGAGAGTTAGCATGAGGAAACTCAGAAGACAGGACAAAAAGTAATCGGAGAATTCCAGACTCTAATCTTGAGCAACACAGCCCTAAGGCCAATGCTATAGAACAGCACACATATGGAATTCCATCAGCAAGTGACTCAAAGCAGCATTCAGCACGGAAATACAAAGTGCCAATAATACATAAAGCATACAAACAGAAAGCCAGTGGTTACAAAGAGTCTTTTACATGGTAACCAGCCGTCAGGGGGCAAGAAGAGCCGTGTTAGAAAGTGGTTAGGCAGAGTTACCTCCAAAATATAAACACCCATTATCTTTGGTGTAATCCGTATCATATACTTCTAAGAGTTTACAGTAGGAAAATACAGTCTTCTTTCTGACTGTACACTGCATGAGTTGCATGCACAGTGAGAAAATGTAGCACACACAGGTGGGAAGAGAATTTACAAACACAGCGCCATTTCTGGCTGCTCAAACGAAGCTCACTCATACTTCACTTCCACTTGATGTGGAGAAGGACTGAACAAGGAAGTTCTAGCATTAATCACATAGTATGAACTCCTAATTGTTATTCAGGAAGCATTACACCTAATAACTTACTGTGCAGTCACCTTATTTAGAGTAAAAGCTTAATAAACTGACTCTAGATGAAAGAGGGATGTGCTACATTTTTCCATTTGAAAGGCACAGACTCCAAGGTAAACACAAATGCAAACATGTATCTACTTTTGTGCAAGAAAAGAAATTACACTAAAGTACTGTAAGATTTGGCAGGGAAATAATCTTTAAAATTCCATTCATCGCCAAAATCACATCCGTGACACATTTAACCACACTCAGACATTCAGATTCACAGACCCTGGCATTCTGACTGAGTCAGCATTGCAGGGTATATTGTTTGGACACTCGACATTCAACTCATCTGGCATCTACCCCTGGCATCGGCCAGTCCTTTCCCGAAGGCCACAGCCCGCTCTGGATCGATACCTGGCAGCGCAGGAAGCGGACGCGGCCGTGAAACTTCAGGAAAGGGCTGGGCCAGTCATTGCATAAAGCCCCGGCTGGGGGTTCCTGGCTGGAGGACAAGGCGGCTGCAGCCCAGCCCGCGGACGAGCGGCTCACACGGAGAGGTCAGGCTGTCTGCCTGCCCGCCCCGCCGCCGCCCCCGGGCCCGCTGTCGGTCCCGCCGCCCGCC
>VYZT01039037.1:52229-64467 GCA_013400735.1 Pomatostomus ruficeps
CTCAGGGTCCAGGTTAAGCTCAGGCCTGGTGCAGTTCATGTGGAGAGGCCTACTCCTGCCTCCCCTCTGTAACACAGCACACCACTGGTCACCTCATTCTCCAGCCACCCTTATTTCAATAATATGGCAAAATGAAAATACTTATGCTTTCCTTGCATTCCTGTGCTGTTTTGCTTTCTGGCTTCCTTTGAAGCACCACAGTAGCTGCACAAATCCTGCACTGAGTATTTAGCTTTTTCCCCTTACAGAGGCTTTGTGGAGCCCAGCAGGCCTCTGTGACACACCCAATGTTATCCACAGTCCTCTACAAACGGTTTTATGGGAAGGACCATGTGGTGGTCAGCTGCCCAAATGCCCATTTGCTGCCTCCTGCACTTGTTCAGTGTCATTCAGCCTCTCCCTGGCAGGTGCTCTCCCATCAGAGGTCTTCCTGAATGAGGGGACGAGAGGATGCAGCTCATCCTGAAACAGCAGCAGGTACAGACACCTTTGTGAGATTTCTGTTCTTAAGGAGGAATAGATGCCAGCTTATATTCAAAATGGAGATGACAATAGGACCAGAAGGTAACCACCTGACTCTCTGAGCCCTTTTACTCAAATCTCTCTTCCATTTCAGAGATGGTTTTGATGCTCCGTTATTCACAGGTGAGCCTAAAATGTACCTACCAGTCAGATGTGTACTACTTTAGCATGGGATTTCTCTGTGCAAACTAAGACATCAAACCATAAAAGCTTGTTTTGGAACTGTCCTGACATACCTGAGTGTCCTGGCTGGACAGACTGGACCACAGCCACATGCTCTGAAAAAAGGTAAATAATGTAACCTAACAGCTAAATCACCTTCACCAAGGAGACCCTGAGATGAGTTTGGGTTTATATTTAAAACTTCCAGGGAGACTGATGCTACTTCTTAGAGGCATCTCTTTCTCCCTCTTTGCATCTTTGACTTGCCATAAAAACTAGATTTTTGACAGAATAACGAACTTCAACTTGAGAGTCAAATGCAACTGGAGAAGTTCCAGTTATCTTTCTTGACTGTCAATAAGATCTTCATATACAAAAATGACCCATACTATGAAAAGATTTCCTTCAAAGAAAGGAAGCAGAGGGAGAAACATCTGCAATTTGTGATTAATTTTATGAAGTGGACTGACACGAAACACCAACCACCAGCTAAGCAAAGGTATTTTATATTGCATTTTACAAAAGCAAGAAAGTGACTACAAATGTGCATGGTTTTGAAATCCATCAGCACGGAGAAACACATTTCAAATAACCTCCTTATGCTCTGATATGCTTGATGCTATGTTCCTGACTCATAAACAATTACAAAAAACACAGGACTACCAAATCTGCGTCTCTTATAAACGAACGCAGTTTTCTACCTTCTCCTGACATTTCAGAACAAGATGGTGTTTTTTCAATAAGAATACCAAAATAAGGGTCATAAAAAGGCATGTAATGTATCTGTCACTACAGACCACTGGAATTTGTCATCATTTATTGCAGTCAACTGAAAAAGTAGTAAAGATTTATAACAACATTCTGTGGTCCTTTACAAACATATGCTACGATCACGGGTAATTTTACTGTGATTCTATTACGCATCTTGTGTCTTAATAAAATAAACACTGAAATACATACTTTCCAAACAAGGCAACATATAGCAAATATTTTCTTTAACTGTAAATTGAAACGTCATGTATTTTGTAATAAAGTAATTATGGTCCAATTCCTTCAAACAATAAAGGCTTCATAATTTTAATAATGTACCAAATGTATCTATGCCAACTAGCAGAAACAAGTTTAAAAGAGAAAACCTACTGCAGAAACACAACATACAGATTTTTAGTAAAGAAAATTAAACACAGCAGCAAGCATCCTGCAGTACTGCAAGAATTTGCTTACACACACAGAACAATTTTCCTTTGTCTCCCAGAAAGTTAAAAGAAAATGTTGGGATACAACCCCTGCTGCTTTTCACTGTTTATGCTAACAAAAAGAGCTACAAAAAAAGATTCAATCAGTATTTATGATAGAAACGTATCTATGGCTGATCTAATAGCCAATGCCCCAAGCCATTTTCTTACCCTAATGCAAAATTCCAACGAATTGCTAATAGTAATTATCTGGGAAGAGCAGAAAGACAGCTCGGAAAAAGCGCGTAAGCGCTGCTTTCCTACCTCCAGGCACTGCAAGAAAACAAAGAGAAATGATCATTTATACCCTACAATATCATTGTATCATTTGTTACATTCAAACCATGATTACTTCTGACAGGTACCACAAGAGATTCCGCAGCATCATAGGATTTTGTGCTTAATTATTACTGGAGCCCAGGGCTCCTCTTTTTGGTAAATGTCAGATTGCCAGACAACACAAGAGGGCCCCTTGGCATTCACACTTTGGCTCTCACATTTTATTTTGCCCAAATGTTCAGTTTCCTATGTCTTATTGACATATTCCATAAACAAGTTAAGCAAATACTTCGTGATTACTGGCACTGGCCTGGGAGGTGGTAAAAAAGGCCTGAAGCTGCTCAAGACTGAAGTGGTATCCTCTATTTCCCAAGCACCAGTTCCTTTATTGCTATTTATAACATGGGTTAACAACAGCCTTTTTATTTTAGGAAAAATTTCTTCAACGAAAGGGCTGTCAAGCTTAAAACAGGCTGCCCAGGGAAGTGCTTGAGTCACCATCCCTGGAGGTATTTAAAAGATGTGCAGATGTGGCACTCAGGAACATGATTTAGTGGCAGACTTGGCAGTGCTGGGTTAATGGTTGAACTTGATGATCTTAGAGGTCTATTTCAACCTAAATTATTCTGCAATTCTGTTTTTTGAAGGAAAGCAAAATCCCAGCCTTTATGAAACATTGTCTTACTGGTACAAATGATAGTGCTCTCAGAATTATCTTCCAAATCCAGGTACTTCATGGATACTGGCAGGGAGTGTCTAGGACCGGCCTCATCTCCAACAAGAAGGACTGCCTGCCTGTGGCTCTGACAGCAGCAGCCATCACCTGCATGCAAGAAGACAAGCAGGGGCCTGGACAGCACTTGGGTCAGCCCTAAATCACAAAGCTGAGGGAGACTGAAGTAAACCAACTGAAATGTACAGAAAATGATGGAAAAGTGAGACCAGTTCCACCAATCAAAACAGCGTGAATGCAGGGAGGAATGCACCTGCAATTGATGCTGAAGAAAGCGATTAGATGTGAAAATCAGGAATGCCAAGAAGTGGAACTAGGTAACCATTCATGGAGTGTGTGCTGGTAAGGGTAAAACCTGGTATGAGAAGATAATGAAGTCATGCAAGAATCTATGGAGAAGATTTAGAATTAAAAAATAAAATAACTGCAGTGTTTTACTGTCTCTTACCATGAATTAAGCCTATTACTAATGATGCAGAAAATGCAGAAGCTTCCAATTAAAATTTCCATTTCCTATTTGAAAAGGTAGTGTATTGTGTGAGAAAGTATTTTCCAACACACCAGCAACTGAAAAGGCAAAACATTACTAGAAATAATTAACAAACAGCATATATTAAAGATAGCTGACCCAGCCTATCTTTAGGTAACTGAAAATGTCAATAGATTTTGGGAAGATCAGTCACTCTACAGATGGGAAACTAGAATGAATTACATATAAATACAAACCAATTTTCCAGTATCCAAACCATGCTGCAGAATTTGAAGGTTCAAAATGGAATTACCACTAATTAACACCTTTTATGAGAAACAGGCTTTTGTTAATCTCAGTTTGCTTGTCAGTGAGGTATTTGGTTGATAAACCTATAACTGAACAGGTTCTGTCTTTTTGTAGGGAATCATTACAGTGAGACAAACATCAAAACTCACAACTAGAGCAAGACTATGTCCATAACATACACAATGGATACACAAACTGTCAGATTTCAACAAGGAGCTCCCCCACTGGCTGCCAGTCAAGTGAGTTTTATTTAGGGGAGGCTGCACAGATTTTTGCAAAGACCAACACACTTTAATGTTCTAGTTAAACCATGCAAAGGCAAAGCTGGGCAAAGCCCACACAGAGCCAGAGTAACGCAAAATCCACACCTTTCTCTGATTCTGCGGCTAGAGAGGATCCATTTGTTCAGACTATCAACAAGAACTTGCACAGAAATAGAGCACATGTTCACACATTTCAATAATGACAACTTACTCCCATTAGTAAGTACCCACACAAGTGGTAGATTTGCACTCTGCTACTACTCTACTACAGTACTTAGGACTAGACAAATTCTTGATTGAAGAACTGAGCTCAGTCTGACTGAAAGATTTGATGCCAGATAACTTCATTTAAGACCTGCAATATTATATCATCTAACGGAATTTGTCCCCTTTGACCATAAGGTTTCAGACAGCAATGCTGTCCATGTGCAAAAGGGCACCTCCACTTACAAAGGAAAACTTACTACAAACATAATACAAATAGCATGAAAAAGACAGGTGATAAAGAACAGTGTTCTAGAATTGCAAACGGAGCACCTCTACACTACTTGCAATCAAGAGCTGGCCCTCTCCAAATGAAGTCTCCATTTCCATTGTGCTATTTACAGTCCTCAATCAGAGACTGTCCCTTCCCTACAAACAGGAAAAAACACCCAACTGCAATGGGGACAGAGGGAAGGTCCTTGAGTAAAGCTGCTTTTACCAGGGAACCACTGTGTGAAATCAGTGACCTACTGATCTCCTCAGAGCTGATTCTACTTTTGATGAATGGTGTCCAAGTTCATGAAACTCAAGTTCTTTCCACACTTTTACACCACATAAATCTTTACATTCATGAAGAAATACAATCCCTTACACATCTCAATAGGCTCCTGACTGCCAATTTCACATCACTATATTTGCATTTATACTTGCACAGTGTAAATAGCATTAAAGATCAGGCAGACATTGACAGCTCCATAATCTGAGCTGCAGCATTGTGTTTATTTACATTCTATTGTTCAGAAAATTCATCACATGATAGAATGTGGTGGCACGACAGAAACAGTAAGCTCCAAAACAAAGTCAGGTGAGATTTTTTCTGTATATTATATTTTTCAGCAACCAGAAATATTTTATTAGCAATAGAGACACTTAAATATTAGAAATCTATACAACGTCCTTTTCTCTCCCAATCTCCAAAACGTGTAGGTTCAGGGCCTCTAGGTCCACCCCTCTCTTTTGTAGTAGGATTGATTCCATCAGGGAATTCTAAAATAAAGGGAAAGTTCATTAAAATTTCTATAATGTTGACAAATATAAGGATGTCATAATTTATGACATTTTCCTTTTAGTTTAGTTTTCAAATACAAAATCAGTTCTTTTTTGTTTCAAAAGGCAACCTTGAGTTAAACATTTCCCACAATCCTACAAAAGTAATTTCAGTTTTTTTGACTACAATCAGCAATATGTATGATCATATTCAATTATGCAAATAAAGAGGCAACGGAATGTCCAGAGGCATTAAAGTACCAGAGTTTCTCAAGTCAGAACTTGCATCATTCAGGTATGCTGTACTTAGGTTTACTAAATCTAAAACCCCAGCTCGCTTGCTGCTTGTTGTTTGTTTAGGTCTCTAATTTTAAGCACGCTGTTTTAATTTTAGCTTGAATTTTAGTTCAGATTCTATTAGTCTTGTATTTAAAACATCCAGGTTGCATGGTTGACCCATCCAACCTAAACATGAACACATTCAGGAATGGGGCATCCACAGCTTCACTGGGCAGCCTGTTCTAGTCCTTCACCACCCTCACAGAAAAGAATTTCTTCCTATTACCTCATCCAAATCTGCCTTCTTCCAGTTTAGAACCATTGCCCCTTGTCGTGTCACTATCTGCTTGTACGAAAACTCCCTCCCTCCACTTTATAAACCCCTTTAAGGTACCTAACCTTCTTTAGGCATTGGAAGGCCACAATCAGATCTTCCCAAAGCCTTCTCTTCTTCAGGCTGAACAACCCCAGCTCTCTCAGTCTTTGCAGGAGACATGCTCTAGCCCTATGATCGTCTTGGTGTCCCTCCCCTGGACCCATTCAAACCGGTCCATGCCTTTCTTGTGCTGAGGAGCCCACAGCTGGACACAGCACTCCAGGCAGGGTCTCAGGAGGGTGGAGTAGATGGGGAGAATCACCTCCCTTGGCCTGCTGGCCACACTGCTTTTGATACAGTCCAGGATTCGGTTGGTTTTCTGGGCTGCAATCCAACCCCCTACCCTGGTACAAAAGAGAAGCACACTGGCAGCTCATGCTACTTTCTTCAACTCCACAGAGCTTTCTGCACGTCAGCCCACGTTCTTACACTACTCAGTGCACCTCTACTCAGGGCCATCTCCTAAGAATAGTTAACTCAGGCCATCAAGCCACAAAGCACTTGTTGGCACAGCACCATCCCAGGCTGAGTCTCATCCTGCACTAGACTGCGGGGCTCCCAGATACTCACGGTACCCTACATGCCCCTTGCCATGTTGGTTCTCCAGAGCTTCCCATATATACACCTAACTCCCTCAGCCATATCCCTAACTCAGTCCTGGTGGGCAACACAAATAATGAGGTGCAGGGTTGAAAATGAAAAAAGACAACAACAGAAATTCCGTGCAGCAGACAAAAAGAAAAGTGATGGAGGAAACTCACGCAGCTACAGGCCATACAGGATGACATACCAGGATGCCTGTTTCATAAGTGATGCAGACCAGGAAAAGAAACGTCAGTATTTGTGCACCTCTGGCTGTACAAGGAGTGCAAATGCACCTAATATTATTTTGTACATGTCATCATCCCAATATCAAAGCACTACTGATGTGCTGACAGTGGATGCAGATGCTCAAAGATTTCTCCACGATAGCTACAGAGCAGTGGGAATTCCAACATCCAGCTTCAACCCTAAGTTTTTTCCTAATAACACAACAGGCAGTTTGCAAACTGTTGCTGGTGTTACATGTAAAAAATACAGGTGCAAACTAAAGAGACCTTGAGGCTTACTCCAAATCTGGAGTACCTAAGCAAAGAACAAAAGACACTGATTATGCATGTTTTAAACTAAGCAGTGATGGCACTGATTTTCCTGGGAATAAGAAGACAAGAATTAATTAGCTGCTTACACAGTAACTCCAATTGTGAGTTAGTTCTCAAGCGAGCCACAATCTGAAATTGCGTGCAGTCCTTTTGGAGATGATTCTACACTACAAGAATGATGATATTGTAATACAATAATATAACTACAAACTTGCAGAGAAATTTGTGAAAGAAGGAAAAGCAGAAGTAGCTTTTCACCATGATGCAGCCTTCCCAGTGGCTGTGGTGGCCTCAGGGTAATACACTCTGGAGTCAAGACCTTTTTTTAGCTCTGCTGCACAAAAAGTGTCCTTTTACCCTGTGTGAAAAGAGGGAACTTCTATGGAAGAGTATCTGAGGATTCTGGATATGAAACTAAGGATTCTAAGGTGGAAGAACAAGATCAGTTTCCTAAATGAATGTCAGGAATGATTCGTATTTATGCTGCTATCATTCAACTCTGGTGGCCTTATGGAAATGAATAAGGGGCATATCCTCATGGACTGAACTATGCATTGCACTGGCTTGTTTGGATGTTGAATATGGAGCCTCTGATATGACAGCTATGCTACTTTTTAATTTTCAGGAGGTGAGTGGCAATGCTCTCATGAAACAGTATCAAATCCAGTTCTTGAAAATTATTTTATCCAAGAAGACTACATCCCAAGAACTGAAGCAATTACCAGCTCTGTACAAAAGAGCTTGTTAATGTGTTCGAAGGATTTCATGAAGTACTGTCTATAGGAGAAGGAAATTCTGCCTCCAATGGGCACTCTGGTGCCTTCCTTTTGGAGACTATAGATCAGTCTGTATTTCTTTTCCCCAGGATGGTAGTGGTTTTAGACCTGGCTTCCTGTTTACATGGTAAGGCAGAATATATTCTGTATATAGAAGAATGAGAAGAAAGTATTTAATCAACCTGTTAATGTTTAATTCATGAAGATGTTGGGCAGAAGAAACTTGTGTTTAATGTGCTGCAAATAGTTTAAAGTTATTCTTTGCATTGCTGCTTTGTAAATTCTTGCATCATAAATATTTGTTTTTTAAAAAAATAAAAATAAAAACCTGAACCCCTACCCAGAGTACTGTGTTCAGCTGTGGAATTCACAACACAAAAAAGATGTGATCCTATTGGAACAAGTCCAGAGAAGGCCACTAAGACAATCACAGCACTGGAGCACCTCTTCTGTTAAGACAGACTGAGAGAAGACTGAGAGAATTGAGGTTCTTCAGCCTGGAGAAGAGAAGGCTCTGGGAAGACCTTTTAGCAGCCTTCCAGAACCTGAAGAGGGCCTATAAAAAAGCTGGAGAGGGACTTTTAACAAGGGCGTGTAGTGACAGGACAAGGGGGAATGGCTTTAAATAAAAGAGTGTAGGTTTAGATTAGCTATTAAGAAGAAATTATTTACTGTGAGGGTGGTGAGGCACTGAAACAAGTTGTTCAGAGAGGCTGTAGATGCCCCAATCCCTGGAAATCTTCAAGGCCAGGCTGGATGGGGTTTTGAGCAGCCTAGTCTACTCGAAGGTGTCCCTATCCATGGCAGGAGGGTTGGAACTTAATGATTTTTAAGAGCCTTTCCAACCCAAACCATTCTATGATTTTTCAGTAATTTTGTTATCTGGATATTTATAGTAATCCACTGATACACTAAAAAGCCAGTCCTAGAGACCTCAAAATAGATAAACATGGCTTATTGCTACTGATGAACTGTAGCAGAACATCCCGCTATGTTGAGTTATACAATGCATGACTATCACTTTTAGTCAAGTGAGGATGGCTAATCAAAAGGAAGAAAGAAAGAGATTCTGTCTTTCTCCCATGTGACAGGAAAAGGCATGTTCCTATTTAGTTCAGCAGTGATGTATCGGTGCCTCAGTCCTGTCAGGTTCTCTACCTGCAGCCCCACTGAGGTCACAGAACACAATACCAATACCAGTTTGTTAGGTCTGTCCAGGCCTCACTGAGCTACTCGGTAAACTCTACCAATTGTTTCCTTTAAAACACTACCTGCAAGACTAAGAAACATTGGCGACAAAATACAGCATGACTCAGAAGCATTTTGTGGACTAAGAAATAAAACAGACCTTTTAAATAATACAAAGTAGCTGATGCCCTAGTGAGTTTACTGGCACCATTTATAGTACAGCTGTACTATTACAGACCAACACCAGCTACATTTCTCTGAATCATGCAATGGTTTGTGCTGCTGGAAGGCACCTTTGGCACAAACTTGGCCCCAGCCCTGCTCCAGGCAGGGGTGGTACTAAGTCAGGATAGCTGCGCAAATTTGCCTACCTGCAAGCGCAGAGGAATCCCAGGTTCTCCACGTGACTTGTTACAATGTTTGACCAGGGCAGCTCTGAAGACTTCTTCCCTGGTGCACCATTTGCTGCAACTTGTGCCCACTGCCCTGCCTCTCTGTTTTTTTTCAGAACTAGTAGGCTTAGAAAAAGATTCTGAGAAGTACTGAATGCCTGTCATCTTCTTAAACTGACATCAGCACAGCATCTCAGTCTTGCCTTTAAAACACAGGTTTCAATCTTGTAAAACATTACTTACTTTCTAGGGGTTCCTTCTCTATACTGGACTCTTCTGGTTCATCAAAGCGCCCTACTGGTAACTTTGGTTTCTTAAGGGACGGCTTAGCAGGTTCAGAGCTTCCTCCTGGCTTAGAGCTGGAGCTGCTCCGCAAATGGCAAAGAAGTGATGGCTCTGTCAAGCAAACGGAGACGAGCAGCATAAATGAGGGAGTTTAACACTGAGTAACTCTGCGGCTGTCCAGAGCACCTCTGAAAAAAATCTACTTCCGGAATGAGGGAGTAGAGGACAGGAAAACAAACTCTAAAAATTATTTAACATTCAACTCATGAACACCTAAGAAATGAGCACATGTAATTCTTTTTGGCCCTAGAAATACATGTAGGCAAAATTGTGTTAGTTGTATAACTCAGTCCACGTAAACAGTGTATTTTAAACTGCTTGAACTTGTCTTTGCTGTTACTTTCTTGTATTTTAGACTCTTAAACAGTAATTATGCTAGCGTAGACCAGTACATTCTGTTTTCTGGGAGAAATCCTAACCTCCCCCAAGAAACCTGCTGATTTCCAGGTCTTGGCTTATTTCCAGCTGATTTTTAGTCAGAAAAAGCTTCTGCTTTCCCAGAGGAAAGTTTAAAAAAAATAAAATGTTGTTCCCTTAGTAACAGGTTTCCCAGAATGTCAGCAGAGGGTAGCTGGGTCTCCCTTAAGATGATAAAACAATGCAGCTGGTAGTCAAAAGCAGGAAAAACTTTGAGCATGTTTAAGTTCAGTTATGTAACTGCATGCAAATGCTTTCACTAAAAGCATTAGTTTTTTTCCTTTAAAGTCCTACTAATATTTTGGTTAAAAAGCCAAATGTCCACAGTGAGCATAAACTACCCACTAAAAATATTTTGGCTATGGACATGTGCCTAAAGCAGCTCTGACATTTCATAAGCAGTAAGATTCAAACAGAAATCCTCCCTGTATCAGCTGGGTGCAAAGTACCTGAAAGAACTATTATTCTACCCTCCTGAGGAGATTCAATTAGGAAGCCTTCTCGTGCACTGTCAGTTTGACTCACCTAAATATACACCAACCAACAACTCACCTGTATTCCCAGAATCAGCATATTCATTAATTTTAAAATACCACATCTTTAATATCAAACCCTACAGCCACATAAACTGTATTCCATCTGCCAACTGCTGCCAATGGCCCAAAGGAGTAATTTTTGAATTTTCTTTTTTTTTTTTTTTTTTGTGCTTTAAGCATGACATAACAAACTATCAACAGTAAAGGATCTAATCTGTTGCAAACATTGGGTCTTTCTACTCCTGTCAAGCTTCTTGTCATGCTTCAGTAAGCTAAAAGAAAAGCTAGCTGGAAAACTAAATTATAGCTGGTATTCTAGTCCAAATTCAAATAAAAGTCAGATTAAGGTACTGGTATGAAGTTGATTATCTCGGGCACCAGAGAAGAGGCAAAATCTATTTTCCTTGATGGATTTACTTGATATTCTTGACCAAAATACACTCTTCTTGACAGAAAGGTGACGAAAGTTCAACATTAAACATCTCTGAAAAAGATGAGACGAACTATCAACTTCATCAGTAAACCACATTCTACAAACTTATCTTTGATTCCCTCCTCTTTTACATGCTGTCACAAAACCCTCCCATCTATTAATTATATAACTGAACTTGAAGTTGAAAATCCCAAGTCTTTAAAGTTGCTGCACTGCAATATGCCATCTTTTGAAGTGGCCCACAGACTGTGATTTATCATAAGAGAGCCATCCATGCAGTGGGAGCTGGGCATACATCGGAATGCTCAGAGGACTAGACCATCAGCCGCATCCTGCCATGAACCTGACAGCCAAATAGAGCACAAACATCTAACAATTTTTTTACAGCTCTTCCATTAACATACAGCGTACTGGTTTGTTTTTAGGAGTATTGCATCAGTAGCATCACAGAACCTCAAGTTTTGACGGAGAGGGAAGCACCCGACGGACAGCCCAAGGTGAGGCGTGTGGGACAGGCTCTGTTACCCAGTTTGCCTTACTTCTCCATGAACAAACCACCTGAATTTCCTCAGCTGAAGGGCACGGCCCAGGAACTTCCAGGGGCAGAGCACGTTTCCTCCAGCTATTCTTCAAACGTTAAACCACTGTTTAGCATTTTACTGCCGTTAATAAGTATGCAGCAACGACAGGGCAAGAAAACCCCCGTAATAACGGATACGCCTGGTATCAGTAGGTTTGCAATACACGGGAGAATATTAATGCTGACGATGGCGAGAAGGAAGAGAGGAAAGGGAGGAGGAGCAGACAAACCGCAGGGAAATGGACGGTGCCGGGAAAGCTGTGGAAGCCCACGGCCCCCAGCCCCGCGAGCTGAGGAGCCGGGGCGCGCCACACTCCTCACCCGCCGCCATCTTGGGTGCTCTCCAGCCTCCCCGCCCCGGCAGCCCCGGGCGGCGCCCGTCCCCTCCCGTCGCTCGTCCGTTCCTGCGGGAGGAAGGGCAGGGGGAGCCGGGGAGCCCCTCCGCGGCACAGCCCGGGCCCTCCCGCCCTCCGCCCGCTTCTTACTCGCCGCCCCTGGCGCGCCGCGCAGCAGCCGCAGAGCCATGGCCGGGACGGAGCCGTGCGGGGCCG